>JTDE01003960.1:45483-70018 GCA_014338405.1 Paragonimus skrjabini miyazakii
GATTATTATTCTGCCCGTTATCCTTCAATTTTCTTTTCCACAGTGTTTCCATTGGCCATCTTCTGAACCTGGGACAATCTTTCGACTGGTATTTCCTTCCCAAACCATCCAATATCGATTCAGGAGTAGACCTTTCTGAATTTCCTCTATTTGAAAATCTTTTGTGAATCTGCTGAATCCTATAAGTACTGTGGAAACATTAAATTGGTGTAAAGCGGATGAAACAGAATAATAGTTGATCCCTGCTGCTGAGTATTTAGAAGAAAAGCAGACCTCCTTGGGTTTCCGAGTAGCCATTTCGGCTTGTTTTCCGCGTGGAATGTATACACTCATCCACAGATCCGTGAAGCGATTGGTCTGTTCTTCTTAACGCTCACCACAATTACATCAAATTACTCCTATGATTGGTCGTAACATGTTTATAGTGGTTCCTGTTCTTCAACAGAACTTGCTGTTATACTACCTGTTGTGCTACGCACCTTCAAATAGCACGAAAGTTTGCAAACTGGCAGCATTTAGGTGTGACTCAAAAACATTGCCCACAAACGGTTCTAGAACCAGTTACTCTAGAAATGTTCCCCAGGCTTGACCCTCAATTCCTCTTGCCGAAATAGCATAAGTATTCTCATTCTGTCACAGCGGAAATGATTAAATGGATTATTATTGGTGCATATTCGTTTTGTTTTTCATGATAAAATGTTTATTGTAAAGTGTCTGTTTTGTTGAGATGTTAGTAGTCGGGCTTGTTGAGATGTCAAAGTAGAAGCTCGTAAAAACAGTTTCTGAGTTTAAGTGGGAAGGAACTAATGGAAATTAGATGGACCGACATTAAGTTGAGAAAAATCAATGCGAGGAAACGGTGTGCTGGTCATTCTAAAACATTCACTCAAGTCACAAAGTAACCAGTCAATAAAATGTTTTTCCAAGTTTTTCCAATCAAATCAATGAAAGAACTTCTGCGTTGCCTTCGAAAAGTAGTGAGAAACAGTGTCATTTCTTAGATTGCGACATTGCCTCTGAATGTATGCTTGTACGTTGTGTATGGATTTGGTTCTGTATGTATCTAATTTGAAACGACCGTTTGATAAACATGTGAAATATAACAGTGGTTCGAACCCTTAACTGAAAGGCATCTTTTAAGTTAGAACATTCTTCCTCTGTTCAAGGATGGAACCACAGAATATTCAACTGCAATAAAAAAATGTTTGACCGATATAAACTGAGTAAGCTTCACAGCAGTGTTTAAGTTCAGGCAGACCAATATGTGAAGCTCTTCTGAGCTAAAGGATTGAACCGGAGCTTCTTTCTTGCTACAAGTCTCGAGTAGTGTGTATCTTTCAAAGGGAAGAGATATAGGCCTTTATCTGGCTACTTATTAGGCAGTCGCACTGATTGCTTCACTGCGATCAAATCACGCAACCTAAGTAAGGACCAACAGTCAATTGAGAATAATGCTCAGCTCGCATGAGTGTCTCTAGAAGAGTCACAGAAATTTTATCAGGTACAGCCGATGGAACCCATCAACAACAGGTTGCTCTGAATTTTCACTCAGGACGATAGCTAACTTGATTGATTGATGTGTTAATCACCGATAGGTACTCGGAGATAAAACTGACGTAACTGTGACATTGTTTTGAATTTTCCCCACAGAATGGGATGAACCTCTCTTGATTTTTTCATTAAAAAAAGAGGAAACATAAGGGTAGGTCATTTTCACTTATTTTCACACCTGTTTCACGGCTGTTTTACAATTCTTGACCACTACTGCTAGTTGTCAAGGATATGTGGGGTTGGTTTCGAGAAGAACAGTGGTGGATCATTCTTAATCGGTGTGGTTGTGCAACGTTTACAGTAGACGGACATAGCTAGTCAGTAGGTACCGACTCCGTTAATAAAAGCTGGCACGAATAGAACCAGTAGTAATGGTTGCAACCAAATCGACACATACAGTCGGTTATTTTCTACCTGTTGATGTGGTCTAAATGTCACTCAAGTCGGCAACTATCTTGCAATGCGCTAAAACGTTGATCCAATGGAATGGTGTAGACTAGCAAGCTGAGGCTAACTATTTGTTGAACAGTATGTGAACCAATTAACTCACAATCGTTTTAATAATCTTACATGATAAGCAGTTTAAAGGCTCTATGTTCTATCCATCCGAAGTCTTTATCATTTTACGAAGGTTGCCAATTAAAACGTCTTTCGAATTTTCTTTACGTAATAAGTCCAAACATGGATGCAACCGCTTGTTGTGCGACCTCCTAAAGTTTGTCTTCCCTGTAACAAAAGTTAATTTTAAGTATCAGCGAGTAGCCCTGAATTAGAAACTATACTTGGCACATTTGTAAAAATTGTATATTACTTATAAACGGTAACCCCTCAATATTGAGTACTTTTCATACTCCTGTCAAAAGCAATCATCAAAGGGACTTACCTCTTCTGTTTGACAAGCTGATGATGTACAAATCTTATCAAAAAATTCATAGTTTGTGTTAGGAAGAGTAGTAGAATTCAGGTGTTGTGCGATGGAAAGTTCACTTCCTAGTATGTATGCATTTTTACGCATCCTGCTGACTGATCTGAAGGACAACTCACAGGGCGTCGTTAAACTATCAAACGTACATCAACATCTTCAATGCATCTCGTATAAAACCGAAGCAGTTTTCTGGAGCAGTTAATTAACCGATGTCATATACTTAATTATTTCAGAGATGTCGATGGAGAGTGTTAAGACGTCCTGAATGATGAAGCACAACATCCAGGGTAAAGTTTTACCTTCAGATTTCAATAGAAAGACTTTATAGTACCATTCATCACAGATTAGATACCCGGTAATCCACAAACAGCAGATCGGGCATTATTATTTTCAAACTGGTGATAAGATTTATGCACACTAAGAGGCGATTTTTCACCCGTTCACGTACTCATACCGTCAGCCAATAAGGGGAAAGTATAGATACCTCAATGATCTAGAAAACTATACGTGGTCTTTCGGTAGCAAACCATGGAAGTCAACTGGCGAACAATAAAGCCAGTTAGAATGCTGGAAAACAGGCTTAGATAAACTGAATGACTAAGTGACGAGTAACAGGAAGAGATTTTGATCACCGGATAGTAAGCGTTAAGGTAAGGTGGTCATGGGTTAATTAAACATGATCCCCAGTTTGTTAACAAAAAGAAGTCATAAAGGATTAACGGGTACAGAGTGAATATGAGTTGAACAATCCTCATACTGATTCTCTTCAGTAAGTGAAAACAAGATGACAATATAAGAAAAGAGCGGATTTCCCTCTTTTTGAAGAAACATCCTGCTTCGAATAGTTAGTCGGCACTGAAATTCATCTTTTGTTCGTCATTGATTTCACACAATGATCTCAAGTGTCTTAATTTCCACACCCGTATCAACCATTCACCAGTTAAATCTAAATGACGGTATGCAAAAGGATATACAGCAATTTGTTTTGTGAAACTCAGTGACAACTTGTAAGAAAGGTCTGCGGGCCGTTCGTAAACTGGGTTCAACAACTCGCTACATAATATCTCAGGATCAAGAACACTAAAAGATGAAGAAGCCAACATCGCCGGAACATATAATGCTGACATTTGTTTTCGACCCCGTTTTCTCCAATGACTTGATAGGACTGTAAAAATTAGAGTCGAAGTCCTAATTTTCTGCTTTACGTACACTCAAATTTTTTGAGCGACTGGTAACATTCGGAAAAGTTACCAGCCTGATTGCAATATGAAGAGTGTAATTTACAATGCTAATTAATACAATTATTCGCATTTTTGTAAAACAGTAATAATCTTCAACCACATGTCAGGTTTTCTTTTTGGTTGGAGTTGTTATATAGACTTCCTAGCTATAATGTGAATATGGTATGAGATGAGAAATTGTACACAATGTTTGATAAAGGGCACAGTTTGCAGATGTTCACCACTATCACGTGAAGCTATAGCATCTAAAATAATCCGGAAGGTTGCAGAATTGTAACAGTTATATTAGAACTATTGCAAAACCAAGATATATCCCTTTTCGCATTGATAAACCAAAAATCTAAGGGCTCAGTTATAACGTCTAACTAGGCGCCGATAATCTAATTATGGCTGTTATCAACAACAAAATCGGCAATTTTGCCGATGGGCGTAGGCGTAAAGCAAAGTGCACTGGTTTGTTGCAGGAAAAATTTGTAACAGTTTGCCACACGTTAAACCCTAGCCTTCTGGACAATTCAACTCGACCAGTTCAAAATATCATCGAGATTTAGACAAATTCTCTTTAGTAGGTGAGTAAAACCAGGAAGTTTGAACTGGTGCTGTTAACCGTTTCATCAGTGCAGTGTGGACTTTAAACAGATATCCAAATCTTGTCTTATGCGGGGATTATTATTTCAAGACCTTAGCTTTGCTACACACAGGGAAATTTATATATTTCGGCATAGCAAACTCTTAACTACATAGAGAAAATAAAAATTGGAGCAACTACAACTTTATTTTAGCAAAGGTATTCATTGCTGAACGTGAACAAACTCTTTTTATGGTTACAATTTTTGAGAGTACCAAAATTCTACGTTGACTCTGAGCTTCTAGCTGACAACTGCCTGGGTGACTTCTGGTAGATACGTTTCTCGAATCCTCTTATGAGAGATAAATAAAAATGTCAGATGAACAGGATAACCAACTATTAACAAATATTTGGCAATTGAAGGTCAACGGGTTCTCGCCCACATTTCTGTAGACTTCGTCAAGTTTGTCAGCCGGCGAAGACTTCAATTCTGTGCACATAATCGCCTTTTATTTCAGTGTTGTTTTGGTTTTACTACTTGGGATCCACACAGTGAACAGGAGGAGAATAACGGTTCTAGGAAATTCAACTTCCGTTTGACTGGTGAGTTAATGTTCTTCCGTCGTGATGAGAAAATGCGGTATAATTCCACATAAAAACCGTGGCCGGCTTGGCGTACGGTGAAAATGGGTTATTACTGGTCATCCTGCGTGTAAGTCAATATGCGTCTCGCAAAAAATTCATGAAAACGGTTTCGTTACGTAACTAAACGTTTTCCCAAGATAGCAAAGTTAAATTTGTAGAAGAAAGTTTGACAATTAGCCTGGATGAATTTATTGGCTCATAGAAGCAAGTTTCGTCCGAAGATCTTAGCGTGAACTCCTCAGTAAGTTCCATTTGACTGCTTTTGAATTTAATTTTCAAGGGTTTCAGGTGCATTTGGGTATCAGGTGATTTTTATTCATCTTGCGGTAGCTTTCATGTAATTACACACTCGCATACACTTGCATGCTTGCTAGGCGAAATCTGATTCTCAGAAAATTATGTTGGGAGCTATACGCTAACCTGTCCAACACACGTAGACCGTGTAACCGGAACGGGAGTTTTAAGTAGAACAGAAAACTATAAGTGAGGCATCATCTCGTTTGGGTAGATGAGGTAAACGAAGCGTGTTGTTTTGCGTATTCTTGTGGTCGGGTACTTATTGCATGCAGACAAAACATATGAGTCTCTTCAAAAAATGCCACATTTTCAACCAGATTTAATCAACGATTCTATTTAACTACATTAAACTGCGGGAATAATTTTATTTTTGATGCACTACGGTACATCTGAAGAATAACAGAAATTACTGGCTGGAAAGTCTATGGGGATGCGACAGCTGCGATCAATTGTGGGTGATGCTCAACTTGAAAATAACAGAAATTTCGTAAACGTATTACTAGAGAAGGTTTATTATATTAGGCAAAACATTCGCCGCTGACGGAGATGAATTTAAAATTAGAAAGTGCTGATTATAATTTGGTATTATCTGAAAGAGACTGTGAAAAATATATGAAGATTACTACAGGGTTTACCAACGTTTTCAAGCGAATCTAGAACAGCAGCTTTTTTCTGGATGAGTGTATCCCAACGCTCACCAAATCAACCAAACATCAAACTTTAATTGGTTTGAGGTATTCGACTAAAACTGTGCACCTCCATAGATTATGTATTCATTAACGTCTTACGTAGCATTTTTAATGATTACTGTTTATTGTATAACCGAAATGGTCTTCGAAACTGTCTGGAAATAATTAACAACAACTCACTCTTCTGGTTGATTTGGCTTGCGCCAAAACTCCATATTTCACTCGTTCAATTACGTTTATTTTCAAGCGTTTGTCTTAAAAGTGTTGCCTGCTAGATTGCTTTCTTTTGCAGCATCGTTTCCCATTATGTTTTATATACCCCATTGAGACCAATGTTTATTACATTTTCTGGACAAATGTGCAAACCCCATGTGTGACATATAAAAATGCTGCTTACACAAAAGTAATTTGTGTTTCCTCCAGAGACCACTGCAAATTTTGTAAACAGTATGAAATAGAAAAAATTACAATCGTATTTTCCATATTGTAACACGGATCAATGTGAGCAGAACACGAGCTCAGCCGAAAATATTCGAACAAATCGATTAAACCTTACGAGTTATCAATTCGAACATTTTGCATTTAGGAATTTGGATTGTTAAATGTTAGTGGCAAATATTCTGCTTTTTACCAGGAAATGTTTGGTAACTCCGATGAAGATAATTTATATTAGATGTATACTTACTAGTCAACTGGGCGTGCTATTTATTGTTCATGGAGTATCAAAGCGACCCATTTAGTTTTTCTCAATATATGCCCCAGTAATTGTAATTGTTCACTTTCTCATTAAATGTAGACCGCTTGCAAGATATTGTTATTTTATGGTCGGACAATACATGATACTATCTGAATGGTTTGATATCTTGTTTGCGGAAAAGTCATAATAACTGCTTTCGGCTTCTTTTTCTAAAATAAATCCCCAGTGTTTCTTTTTGTCTACAACCTTAATCATCACTCAAAAGCAGACTAAGCAGTTACAAATATGTGAACGAACTTTCACTCTGTCTTTCATTGATGATGTCCAGATGTTACAGATATAAATTGGAAAGAAAAGTCAAAGTAACGATGTTGACAGTATCCAATATTCTGTTAAATGATTTACTTTCTCGACAAATGGTATGTTTGCTAACTGCAAGTTATATGCAGCACATCAGAGGAAAGATGCGGCCGGTAAATTGTAATTTGTTGCGAAGTTTTGCACGTCATTCAGGAAATTAGCAAAATGGAACTATGCTTCACAAAACTCATTAGGCACGTCAAACAAATCCAGCGTCATGACAGTTCAAACCATCTACTAAGGACATGTTCGTATGGCCACAGATAACAACCTATTCTTGACTTAGTTTGCCAAAGTGACTGTACTTTGCAGTATAGGACGGTGTTTTTAATTCTGACAAACGTTTCTTTCATAGTAAGCCCAAACGTTATTGTCGGTCTCTGCTTCATATTTCGGGCTAATCACGCGGTCCGAAACTTATTGTCGAAAACAAACTGTTGCACACATACATATGTGCTAACATTAGTAACACTTTCGTGAGCGGTGAAACTAGTGAGATGTTTAGTATTATAAAGGACATTGATAATGTTTACAAGGGAGTGATCCTGATGTTGACAATTACCAAAATGCAGAATATTTTGATGCTGTAGAAAACTCGTTAAATTACTAGGTTTACAACCAAATATACTAGCTATAGATAAGTTGATTAAGGATAACACAACGTTATGAGCAAGTTGTAATATTCTACATTTCAACTCACTCGAGTGGCCTTCCCCAGGAGTTTTGTAATCCAATTTCGATTACAACATTTTTGAGGAAGGCCAATCAAGATGGTTGAAATGCAGAGTATTGCAACTTTCTCGTATCGTCGTTATTCTCAATCCATTTGTCAATAACAGGTTAAACACGACATCCAGACTCTTTGACTCCATTGGTATCAAATATGGTGAGGATAGCTTACACGCATACAAGGTTTATCTAAAAGAAAAAGCCGACAAACAAACTCACCCTTTGGCAACTACAATAAATTACATGAGGAATTGAAAGTTGACGAAGAAGTCGGTTGACATAAATTAAACGTCAATTAGAAGTGGTAGCAACTTTCACCCTCCGGAGAAGATTAAAAATGTTCACAATACTCATGAACCATCCTGGCTAAACGTTTGTGAGTGGCAATCCAGTTATATCATGCGTGAGGTTAGCAACACAGTGTTCAAAATGGTTGCCCCACAAAGACGTGATCGGAAGTCAACTCCCGGCCCTGACGAATGTATACTGAGAAGCTCTAGCAATAAATAAACTTTAATGTAGCGCTTCTTTCTGGTAAGCGCACAGTGAACTTTCTATGGAACGACGAAGACTGCCAGTTACTGTGTTACGTTAGACTTACAAGTGAGAAGGCGCATTCCAAGAAAGAACTTCAGTTTCTTAATATAATAACAATGTATTGAATAATTAATTATTAATTAATTATCAATTTGCCAGTTGATATCAAGAATATGTATTAGCTGTCGCGCCACATTGTATATAAAGCGAAAGCCCTCATCAGTCAAATGTTTGGGCAGTGATCCTCAGTATAGCTGGATATTTTACTCTTAGCTAAATATCTAGACTTTTTTCACCGCCGAAATGCTAGAAAACAAAATGAATTACGAAACTTCGCAAAAGTACAATTGTACACCGTCTTATCGCATCAACGGCATTTAACTGCACTCTTCAAACGACATTGACATAATCATTTAAACATCACTAGAAAATGTGATAAAGTGCATGGCTATCAGTTGATTAATCAAGCGAAATGAATTATAGAAAACGTTGACAAATAAAACAAATGCTGAGCCACGTATCTGAATCAACCGCGTTGCGTATGAACCCACGAGGTTATTTTTATTATTGTACTTACAAGGAATTTGTTGATGAAATTTTCGAAGTTTTGGTAGTCGATTTAAAGCGACATATTTGGCACTTCGAAGCGAATAAACATTGTTCTCACTGGAACAGCGTTGGTCAATCCATTCTACGGAAAACATAACTTGAAGGCTTGTTCAGATGGAATCCCAACTAAAATCCACCTGGAATCCTTGGAAAACTCATAAAAAACGAAATTACTGTGCTAGCTAGATCCGATGTAATAACCGGACCATCCTGGTGGATATATAAACGTATTCAGCTAATTTGAACTACGATGGAGGATGAGGCCAGATTCCTGAAAACGAAATTAGTGGATAATTTAGCGCTTAATAATACAATGAAAATCTCTGGATCATTGAAAAATGACGAATACTGAAGGATGGATTGAAAGGTTTTCCTTCAACTTGGAATAACACAACGTTTGAAATATATAGGGTTAAACCGCTCGTAAATTTGGAGAGATCCGCTCAGTGGTGAGCCATCGACAACGCCAGTAACGTCCGCTCAGATTTTTAGGTCGATTAGACTATCATGTGCGTCTGAAAACTCGTGAGGAAGTGGCCAAAAGGATTACAGTCCACATGACGTAAACAAAAAGCGGCCTCCCATAATAGTCACTGGTCAACAGGATAAAGTCCATTGAAACAGTTAGGTCGGGATAGAGGTTACTTAGAAGAGTTACAGTAAATTAGGAAAATAATGAAAACTGCAGGTTGCGCTCTTTGCAGGCAGTTATAAATCTCCCCTGTAATCGGGAAGAGCAAGCATCGAATCATAATGTATGCTACCATTTGCGAACGATGTTCTACAAGCGAATCTAACATACTGCAGCAAACTGAACACTTGGCATCAATTCTGGCACAGTGTCAAACATAACAAACAAATATCAACAATTCCAATCGTCACACAGTATGATTTTGTTAAATACATAAAAAAGACGGTATACTGCTGCTGCCAATTAGGTGTCACAAATGTGTTTTATCCAGCACTATAACAGTTACTATGGAAAGCTACGAAGTCGCTCCAGGAAATATTTGGCAACTTTTGCCCCAAACGTGAATTATGAATGATGGAATCCGCATCAAGATTATTGCCAGTATAATTCACAAGCGTTAGAAAGAATGTGTTCACTTCCTAAATGCTGATATCTGCTTGAATTACATGAACTTCCGATTACTAACTGAGCACATAAGGAAGCTGTGGTAACTAAAGAACATGACACATTTATACTTTGATAGAGGGATATCTCACTGAAGAAACCAAGCATCGTCACGTCTTTATTACATTCTTACAAACGAGGTTGACAGAATAGAAAAATACAGCCCCAAATGGTCGCAGGGATCTTGGGAAAATTGAATTCAACATTCATGGGGATGTCACGATGCAACGTGAAGTATGTCATAAGGCTGCTTGGTTAGGTGAATATAACAATTTTGATGGCTTAGTAGCTTTGAACCAGAATGAGAAATTAGTCCGGCGTTTACTGTACAGAGCCGTGAAAATATGCCTGGACTAAATTATAGAAGAAGAACAGTTTATATTCAACATACGCCTTGAAAATCGTTGTGCGGAGCAGTTTATTTGTAAGCATGTGCTAATTGGCACAGAGGTAGATATTTCGCAAACCTTGGGAAAAAAATATTTGTATTTCGTTACCAGACAAAGAAGATTGCAATTATGAAAACATAACCTGGAGACTTAACGTGACATTTTGTAACACCTATTACGGAACTAATTGGATATTTGATTTACTTACCCATCCATTTTGCGTCCCCGACTGACAGATATATTGCCTGTACATACTGACTTCTTTTATGTTCAGCGTTTCGTTTGTTCCTGTGGAACAAGCTACATTAGTCACACAACAAGTTTTGCAACTGTTGCTTGTTCAGACGGACTGCCAGAAAAAGTGTAGAGCTCTGAAAAATTTAGTATCTAAAGAAATCGGTAGAATTAGGTCGATTGTCAGTTAATTACAAACACTTCAAGTGAGGCGTGATCCTTGTTTGCACAATAATCCATACCTGGAGTATTCCACGGGCACACTTCTCACAGGCGTAGAGGAAACTTCATGGGATCATCCGTTGAAATTGTTTAACTGAATAGACAGGTTACTCTCCAAACAGAACTCTTCCACAGTTAGAATTTGTTCACATTAGAACGCATTGTGGGAATCTGTAGTCACGGCTGAGACAGTTAGGGGTTCCAAAACATTGCTCGGTTGGCGTAAATGTGAGAAACAGTCAGCATTACATGTTTCCTCTCTTCAGTGACAACCTGTGAGCATGTGAACAACTGAATTACTTTTTATAAATTGAACATCACTCATAGTTAATCGCAGCTGTCGCATTCCCAGAGACTTTCCAGTCGACCCCTTTAAAAAGAAACGCTAAACTCGGCTTTCGTCCTCATTAGAGCTCGTCAGTAGTGTATATCATTTCCACCGACAAGAGTAGAACTCCGGCCACGCTTTCATCAATCAACCGTGTTTACCACTGCGCCATTGAACGCACATTAAGCACAACCGAATTATCATATGTGAACGTTCAACCGCTTTCGCTTATGAGCAGTTGCAGGTGATGTTCAACTGTGTGACAATCAAAATCCCCTGCTACTGATCTGAGTCATCTTATTTATACTACTGACGTGTCACTCCACTAGCTCGATTGAACATTCAGAGCCCACAAGTTTAACAAACACTGTCTAGAAGTTGACAATGATTTTTAGCAGCTAAAGCAAATGTGTACGCTGGATTTCTATTATCTTTGAATAAAGCAGCCAAACACAACTAGAACTTTGATACAGAACAAAGGCACAACGTTGAAAACACCCATCTTGATGCTGTACAGCTAAAAGATTTCAGTGAATCATCTTGATGGGCGTGCATAACATCCAGATCATAGGTGGATATTATATGCTCACTTCCACAGTTTTGACCGTTGAGGTAGAAAAAGGGTTTAACACGATGCCAAATCAAATGAATCAGCATACCGTTTGCAGTCGATGTGCTGACCGCAATGTTGTAGATGTCACAAAAAGTGTTACCTATACACTGTCATGATGTCCAGGCCAAGTATACTTCAATTTGTTAACGATTATGACATTCATTTTTTAACACATTCCATGTCATTTAACAACCTTTTATTTGATTGTTTTTCATACTTTCATCTTGTCAACAAAATTTCATTTTAAGGAGCTTCCCATTGCCACGTTGCTTACACTCTAAAGTCGAAAAAGACAGCTAGATACATCAAGTGATAAAACGTAATATAACGCTGCATATGCAATTCACTACAAATACGCGGCCTGTTGCAGTCATACAATTTTCCTAACGTTTTGTTGAATGTTATTAACAAAACGTGTAGAGCTTCATTACAAAACTTTAAAGCGCCCCCATTTCAATCCGGCCTCCCAATTCTACATTTTTAATCGAGACCGTCCAATTAAGGAAACTGCTTTTGGTCGCCTACACCTCGCTTTGTTAATTTGACTCACAGCTTACCATATGATTGGCCTACTTCAAACTGCAACGACTGAACATGTTTGGATTACGGTCAGTTCCCAAATTTCCATTTTGATCACACCAGATCATACTTTGTCTTCGGCAAGCAGACTGATGTCTGCTTTTTTGTTTGTTTGTTGTCAGTTCCTTTGGATTTCTAGTTACAGCAAATGTCAGACCGACAAAGGCGTACGAATGGATGACTCCGGATACTTGAAGGGAAGGCTGACATAAAAGAGACATCTATATCATAAAATATTTGACTAATCACTGAATCCTATTATAACGGCTGTGTCAGCCACAGTATCCCAGTTCCCCTAGAATTACTCAACACATCGGTGTTCATTTCTGTCGCAAGGAACGCTTTTTTATCGCAAATGATTATTACTGGCACGATGGTTTACAAGCAGAGTCAGATATATCCGTGTAGAAACACGAGGTTGTTCAACTTTGAATACGATTATCTAATCGGTAATGCTATAGACACAACATAGATAGACACTGAAGAAGTAGACATGTGCAAATCATAAACAGCAATTCACTTAAACGATATGAATATCCGAAACAATTTAATGGCTACATTTCACAAACTACTGAAGGATATTTGTGCCTCAGAATCTTTCGCAACATTTGCTATTCCATACAACAAAGGCGATTCGTTCTTCATTAATAGTTACAAATATTTCAAAAATATATTTTGAAACATGGAAACATGGAAACATGGAAATTAATTTAATTCACAAATCAGAAATGATGATTGTGATAACAGATGTGATTTATTCTTCCACAATCTCTCTGACAAACTTACAGACTGTCAAAAAATTGAACTTTTGGCTAGTACATTAAGAGAAATACTACAGTTTTTGGTTTCTGTTGGTTCACCATAATCTTACAGACCTATGCAGGTGTAAACCATTGAAAACTTACCCGCAATAGAATATTCATGGATAACGTTGTAGAGCTAAATAACTACCTCAGTGTAACCACATATATTTATGAGAATAATAAAACGGTCTATATAGCTCAGTACGTTTGTTATTTTACAGATATGTTAGATCCGTCTGACCAGCGAAGCTTGCGAGAGTGTTGCTAAAAGTTCAGCGATCTTTTACATTTGAGTTTATTGTATGATTCTATACTGTAATCATGTCAAGACAGCTGAGTCCGAAACAATCTTAATATCAGGTTCATAATTTCTTGAACTGTATGAGAACCTTACTCACTTATTCGATACACAAGCAACAGTTACCAGTAACTAACATTGCGATCTCAATCGTGATCGTTACAGTCTCAGTTAAACGAAAGTTTGCTAGAATAAAGTTTAAAACGTTTGTGAATGTGTAATCGGGAAGTAACAAAAGTTACCCTGAAGAATATCATATGGTTTTCATCTTTTCGTTTTCCTGTTCCTGTTCATTGTAGGAAAGAATTGTTTGAAACTAAATATTTACTGTTTAGTCAGATTATATCAAGAATAGCTTCACGCACATTCTCAAGAGGTTTCGGGTAAAACTGGTTCATGCACACTAAGTTTTAATATACCCATAAAACGTGATGATTGAAAAAACAAGAGAATCGCAAACATGAAAATTTGCAAAACGAATGTTCGTTGTTTCACGTTGTTGAAGGAATGAAAATATTGACAGAGTAAGTTTTGTTTTCCGGTAGGTTATGCATTAGACTATCTTCAGTTCATTGGCTACACTGTTTTACTTAGTGATTCGCAGGATCCACAAAAGATATACGCATGGCAGGAAACTGATAACACGTGGGTATTTCGGATTCTGGTCTCAATCCATTTATTAGGCGGCCGGTCTGAACAGTTCCGAATAGAAATATGCGATCACTCTGTAGAATGAATACTATTGGTAATCGTTCACGTAGAAAGTGCCGGTAGATCAAACCATTGGCAGTAGGATGCCAAAGTATCAGGCATGTAAGTTAACCGGTAGCGAAATATGCATAGACTGAAGAAACCTATCCTTGCATAGCAAAAATTTTGTATACCATTGTATCTCAGACTAGGCGCACAGCCGTATGGCTTCAATCGCAACCCAAAAGATAACCATGGTTTACCAGAGACACCAGACTATGTGAAGTGAGAATAGTAATGAAAAAAATAAACATATACGGCGATCAGAAAATAGAGAGAATCAGATCGAACGACCATATATATAACAATCATAATGTCAAAACAAAGCAGGTTTTGTGAGAGGCTGCGAGTTAGTTCAGATAGAGTTGCGGTGCACATATATTTGACTACACATCTGTAGTCTAACTGTCTGATTGGAATAATATACAGCTGTCTACTTAAAGTGAATATGCTCCAGTCAGTCTTTACCAAAGCATTTTATCTTCAATCCAGATGTCTGACACTTGATTTCAATTGTAAGTTTGAGGAATTTCACAGATGTCGATATTCTCAAAACTGGCTCAGTCAAGTTTGTGCGCCTCAGCTTTTCAGCCTTATCAGATCTACACCGCCAAATACCTCCTTTTTGGAACTCCGTAGGCTTATTATTTGATTAGACCTCCTATGTTAAATCGACATTATACTTTTCTGTTTGCGCATTCCATTCTATCACCGAATCCCTGTATCTGGTATTTTATCATGCCGCATTGAATAAAATCGGGTTATTTGCAGTAATCTGGTGGCTTTTGATCAATAGTCAACAAATGTCATGCAATCGATCGTTGTCGATGCGTACGTTTTCAGACTCAACAGTGAAAAAAACGAGCTTCAGCTAGATTAGAACTAACGACGGACGTCGGAACATTTGCTTTGTCTGGGGATTCCTTCTTTCTTCAGAATTTCCTTTTTAAGTAGTGTTATCAACAAGAGCAGTAGTTTGCTCTAATTATTAGACGTACATCCGTCGCACGCAGTGGAGTCAAGCACTTTATATATTTGGACCGAGTCAGCTAACCGATGCCCGTTATTTTGTTCGAGGTCTAAAGTAGAGTGTATTCACTGGTCATACATATCGGAGACGCATAATTTATTTCCGGTTGTTCACACACATTACAACAAAGGCGGTGATCAAAACACTGACTGTTTTTTAACATCTGCGTCTACTTTTTCTATGACGGGATAGGCTGTCTGGTTTTGTGGTATATCCGTTGCTCAGAAGAGGTAAACTACAAGTTGCCGACCTAGTTCCTCTCATTAGTTCTAACCAATAAAAGGGTGGTGTTATTGTATCCATAATTTCAAAACATCGACGGTTTAAGACAGGTTATGCCACTGTGCGCACGTTTTATATGACATTGGTCAGCTATTCCTTTCACCTGTTTGAATATCACTGTCAATTTAATTTATATATCTTCAATGTTCAAACTTAAGTCAAGGTTCTCTAACCAAGTAACCGACATGCATATTGCAGTCACAGCAAACTATGTCGGTTGAACCCACAGTTTTCGTACAATTTAGGGCTTGCCTCTCATTCACTACAACAGTATGAGATGTTGGCTGTTGGCCCTCAGTAATTCGCGCGTCACTAGATCATATAAATATTCTTTACTCAACATAATTGGCTTAATTACTGTCGAGTAACTCGAACAGAACATTTAAAAGCAGCGTCAAATTGGCAGTACAATTTAGTAGGGGCTTTTCGTTTTCGACTGCCGAACAAAACGGAAGGTTTCTTCTTGACCTGATTTACCAAGGAGCACTGATGGATTTGTCAACAGGAAATCCAGCAAAAGGGCAGCTTAAGGCATTAATACGACACATTTGTGTTGTTCTTTATTTGTCTTGATGAATCGGAGCCGAATACTTGTATAAACTTGTGTTCGCCTTCCGAATGTCCTGTTCTTCTGTCACTTAAAACTTATTGCGACTGGATAGCTAAAAACTGAGCAGTATTCACCTATGCTCATCGAATTCACATTGTGAATGGCTAAGTCCAAAAATGCGAAGGCTGTTCGACCTCTATCCAGACTATAACTTACGAGTTCTGACGAAGATAAACCGAGTTACGGAAGGTCGTTCTGAACGTTTTACTCCTCTATAATTTACAATCAACAAATCGCCCATTTTGGCAATAGGCATTATTGTCTACCGTTCTTAGGTGGATTGTGCCTTTCCGCACCCACTCGGTGTGAACAGGTTACTAACACAATCAACGAAGTTTACTGGCATCTTGTTTATTGTAACGCTCATCTACAGTTGCCCTTATTTTCTATCTGAATTTCAACTACATACTTTGTATTTTTGAGAGTAGAATTCCATTAACACTTGCTGAGAGTCATTGCACTACCATGCAGTGTATTCCACAAGCGTAGCTCGTGAATAGGTGAACTGTTATACGGTGTTTTTATGCGGGTTAGGAAGTTGGCACTGTTCACTAAAATCCATTATTTCCCGAACATGAGTTTTAATAAGATTGAAATTGTAACGAGGTCAGACTGAAACGGTTTTCTCAATGGAGTAAGTTCAAGTAATTATGACTAACAAAAGTTCGCGCTGGCTGAATTGTGGTCGATCGGCGCCAATCAATCAAAAACGACGACCAGATGGTTTACCGATTTTGTGTGTTAGGGTTGCGGATTTAAACAGTTTGTCTGAACGTGACTTTGATTCAGAAAACCGAAATGCTTAAGTCAGGTTCGTTAAACGGGCCAACCAAAAAGTAACGAATATGCCACTTGTATCAGTCGTTGAAACAAACATTTAGTTTTTTGTAAAGAGAGCACTTTTATTCAAGTAAAGTGAAATTGTTTACTGCTACTCAGACAACCGTTACTCTGGTTTTGCCGGCTCAGTGGCAGATTTGCGAGATGAGCTATGGGTTTAGTGAGCCTATTGATCACTATTTTTCATAAGAAATGGATAATTGTGTAAACGACCGTTTATTACTTAAGCTTAGTCGACAATGTATTCTAATTTGCTGACATACGAACTACCCTCAGCATATTTTGAATTATCAGGAAAAATATTTAAGTATGAGATATCTTGATGCCAACCGAAAGTGCACCATCATCAGAATTATGTGGCTGCCCATTCAATTAACAATGTCTTCCTTCTTAGCAAAATATAAGGCATTTTTGAAAGAGACAAGTATACCCTATTAGAAAGCTGCAAGCTGAATTTTGATTGAACCAAACATAAAGAGTTTAAAGATAACCGCAAAACTTATACGACTACACACAGATTGTCATGGTGCCTCCGGGTTGATGAATTGGCTCAACGTTGACTAGCTGCACACATCTCAACTATTGCAGGACTCGACAAGCGTCATGAAGTAGTTGACGTTATAGTTTTCAGACCGTAGTGCGAGTGATTTGAGCTTGAACTAAGTATCATGTGACGAAGCCTAATGCGACCAGAGCTTCATATCGTTTGCGGGCTCCCCATACCACAACAGAAAGATACGAAATGACCATCTTGGAAGGACGGATATTTTGAAGACCAACATGCACAGCTAAGCAAAGCACATATAGTAAACTATTCCAGATGTCTGGTAATGCCATTAGATAAAACCAGCTAATATCTATACATGACAAATGATGCAAATCGTGGAATTTACCTAGTAATTCCGCAAGGCTCAGTACTTCATCTCTGAAGTATAGGTACATGAATGAAACGATTTACCCAAACCAATGGCCGATACCATGCTGCTTATTGTAAGTTGAAAGCAAAATTTTCCTAAACACATCACTGGCATTTCGCCTGCCTTCGTGATAAGACTTAAATGGTGTAGATTCTCGTGGTGTATGATCTTTAAAGGGGAATATCTGTTTAAATTACAGTTACTGTTTTGTGACATGTTACAAAGCATTTCAACGCTTTGATATGGGGACTGGTCATATTCCAGGGAAGTCAAGAGATTAACGATGATAATTATTCGCACCTGGGATCGCCACGTGACGACTGCAGGTGGACCGCGAACCCATAAATCTTATTGGTAGCCTATCTACACACCATATGGTAAACACAAACATGTGTTAGTTGATGTTGGCCTTATTTAAAGCTTGCACAATGTGAATTTTCTGATTTAAATCACTTGGTAAAAGCTCTCTGAGAGTGTCGACACGTTTCGAAACCGACAACTCTTTTGGTTTTAACTCGTTATGGCTTAACCCAGAAATTACTTCATAATTAACATCAGCGCAAAGCACAATATGTTCTCCCATAACCGTTCTGATTACGGTTTGGAAGTGTTGTAATTTAGAACCCCTTGGATGCGTGCTATTTCTTCCAGCTCCTAGAAAGCTTTCATTTTCAAGCGGTACAAATTCTCATTCCTTGGTTCGTCCATCATGAGGGTGTAAGATTGATTGACAAAAAGATTACTCGTTCATCTGCTGGCAATTTGGTAGCAAATCGGTTTTGTTTATTGACTGGTAGAGATTAAGTGAAAACAAAGATGCTTGGTTCAGATACCGACTTGACTGTTGGAGGAAATTTAGTTCTTTCACACTGATGATTTTAGCCGTATGTATGTCCAACCGTCATGTGGAATTACTCACTTGAAACAATACAATCGCGCCTCACGATAACCTTACAAAGTTGCAACACATAGGTCACCCTACAGCTCCGTCGCATATATCTCTCATACATTTCTATTCCGTTACTGACAAGTTTTTGATGGAATCTGACCATTTCTTGGATGAGTGGCTGTTTTCGGCTTATTATCGAAATCATTGTGTAACTTCTAGTAATTTACGCAGTTCATAGTAGACACAAGTGAACGACTTTCGGTAAGCAAGTCATTTTACACTTAAGTAAAGGTACTCACCTCCTGTTGTTAGTGAACTAGACAAAGAGGCATTTGGAGAATCTGTATCTCGATGGCAGTTAAAAGTGAACGATTCTTAGTCCATGCACTGCTGTGGTGCAGCAATGCAGTTCAGTTTATAAAGGATTCAAACGTGTCATATACTGAGAAAGTCGGTTAATAACTCTTCGTTTCCACCACAGTCAGCCCATACAGTAGACGTTAATTCTATTTCACCTAGTGGTGTACCATCGTGTAATATAATTATTCCATTTGTATATTAATGTAGCTCAAGAACGTGCCAAACAGCTAAATAGTACGTTTGGATTGGTCTGTGTTTCTTGACGGCACTCGCCTCGTTTGATCATGTTTATTGATAACATCACAATTGGTGCAACTCAGTACTTTCGAGACACTTTCATAAGTTACGGTTTCACTTGCTTATTCATTCGAATGCTACTTAACTGCTATACTTGTGAGTGATCTCGTAGGTGGGCCTGCTCACTGTATTCCACAAGCTAGCATACGTGAATGCTTTCTTGGGTAGGCAAAATGAGAGGTAGCAAATGTTGTGTGGTCTAACCTACCACACTCTTGTCCTCTCATGTGTAAGGAACGACTATCACGAAGAACACTCTATATGTTGTGAACCCTGGAAAAATTGTGTGCTTTTATAACACTCCCATTCTGATAAAAAAACGGCCGAAGTCAGTCTTGCCTCATTGTGCAATTAGTGTACTCACCTCATTAATAGACTGCTAAATGATAATTATGTGATCGCAACAATGTTCTTCCTGGAAATGAGAGGTATTACGTTGTTCCGTTTAAAACTTGCACGCCGATTTTATTTTATATTGACGTTAATGAAGCTTAATACCGGCAATTATTTATAGGTTAAGCCACAAGTTGGCATGAAGTGTTTATATCAGGAATTTTATTTCTGGCGTGAAATTATTCACGTTTTATGTTTGAAGTTCAGTGTCGTTATCAACTCGTGCAGAGGAATCATTCATTTTGCTAATTTTTATCCACTCCAATGGTCAAGTTGTTCATTGATAACTTCCATGGTCCGCCCACCAACGATGTAAACATTTATCTTTGTCCATGAAAAATTTGTTTGGAGATAGTGAAATTCTAATGAGTGGATTGAGAAAAACACAAAGTTACAAGCAATTGGTAAAATTTTATCTTTATCCTGATTTCTAAAACCCCAAACTTTTCCCCGATTCTCAACATCTTATATGTTCTGATGTACATAACGAAATGTACATTCCTCCATTAAAACTCACTATATGGAACCACTTATGGTCATCATTCTCTTACTTCCTAAACGGCACGACTTCCGTTAACGTCATAGGGCAAAAAATGAGCTAACTGCAAGTTAATTGTTTAAATCCTTTTGAAGGAATTTTTCCAAAACAGAAGCCGTTTTTGCACGGTATACGTATCGGAAACACTACGCTGCACCTCACCAAGTACTTATTGCAGTCTGCCGGTTTATAATGTGAAGTTTAATGGACATCGTGAAGTCAAGTAACAAAGTCAACGAATAAGCATATAGAGATGCTCATCATCTATCAGGGCTGACGAATGTCTTTCTGTAATCAACGAATTGACTTCCATTCACTGATTGCTACCACCTTCGCGAACCGTAAAAACGTTTATTATTTCGTTGTGTAACACATCTGAAAGGTGTCCCCCAGGATCAGTAGTGATCACTAGTTCAACAAGTGTCGAGGCATTGATGACGTCGATTCCTTTAAGACTTGTCACATTTTGACCAGGCTGAGAAATTATAGTATCCAGGAAAGGTTTATGGACCCAAACTGAAATGTGTCCGTTGGTCCGCTTGTGTAATTGTCACACTGTTCTGCTTACATGAGTGGCAAAGCCCTCAAACGAACATTTCACAAAGCGTAGCGAACATTTGTTTCCGATAACCTATCGTTAGGCCAAAGCAATTATAAGGGATATTTGAAGGAGGACCAAACTGTTCAACTGGCCAGAATAAAAGCCACCATCGTTCCCCACTTGTTAGTACAAACGAAAACATGACTGCTTAAGGTTATGAAAGCAGAGTAAGCTTACGTCTCTTGACCGAGGTCAGTTGTCTGTGGTTGCTTGAGTGAGTAAGAATTAGGAGCTACTCAAGGTCAGTAAGACAGTGGAGCCTAATTGAATTGTTTTTAGAAACAACGTATTGAATCACGTAGTCTGACTGCAGCTGGTTCGGCAGTTGCAAAAATTTGCTGCCTGACAGTCTTTTGTTGAAGAGTTGGAAGATTTCATGCGATCCAAAATTTCCCTGGGCGTCTGATGATGATTGCTTACGACAAGGCGTTACACAACATAACTAGCTGCTGATTTTGCGACCTCGGTTGGGATCCAGAGTGAGTGGTATTCACCGACCACCTTGCACATACGTCTAGATTCCGAGCTAATCTCCTCTGACGTACAACGGCAGCAAGTAAATAAATACACAAGCACTGACTGGTCGTCAACAGGTAGACTGCTTTAAGATTATTTCTAAGTATAGGCTTGAACTTGAGTCAGCTGGAGTGCCGTGCTTGTTTGAACACCTTGAGAACACACTTCGTCTCATTTCGATTGAGTAGACAACAATATTGTTCACGCTTGACCTACAGAGGGCACTGTTCAGATACTGATGCATAATGGCTAGTTTTCCAACTTTCTTATAAAGTTATCAGCCAGAATTGAATATATTGTCAGGCCTATCACCAAACCATTTTCCTGTCAGTAAAACTCCCCATTGAATTTGGATTGTGCCTTGAGCATGCAATACAAAAGAAATTCTTTGACTAATCGGTGTATTCACATATAAGAATGATCGTACCTCGTAGTGGCACATTCACTAGTAGTGATGAAAAATAAAACGAACACATGAGGTGGTTTTTGGCCCTGAAATCTTGCACAGTGTCAACCAACTGAAAGCCCTCTTGGAAAATGCAAGGACAACTAGTTTGGCTCAAGACGGCCAGCCGAAACCTGCCATTGATCGGCGGCGATGATTTTAGCGGTGATGTTGGTCAACTTCACTGGACGAACGCGGCCTTGTCTTATTGATGCGACCAACCCACCTAATATAATGCAAACTATGACAGCGGCTTCTGACTTGCTCATAATCAGTAACCTTGAATCATCATTGGTATGACGCATAATCGTATACGACAGAGATCAGTTATTTTCAGATGGGTTGTTCCACATAACATCTCGTGTATTTTTGTCTTGGTTTACCATATTGAGAGCCAAGAAGAAACACACGTTATTCATCTTGGTTCACAAAGATAAAGATCAGTGGAACAACCAAATGCAAAGATTTCCATTACAGTTGAAACTGTTTCGCTTGCGGTAAGACCTATTTTATCGCTGTCTATGTGCCTTGTATTAGTGTCACATCACAAACGTAGCTTGCGTGAGGTTTTCGTCCAGTTTGCTCAAAATCTCGTCTGTCTTTGTCAAGCTAGTTACGCTTAGTGAATGGCAAGCACGCAACTCGAAAAGATCAGCAAACACTTCCAGAAATAATCACAACGTTATGAGAAAACCTAACTTTATCTCAGCTTGTCCCTTTTTATTGACGGTTCTCATCAAATAAAGTCTGAAGAAACATTCTGAATTACCTACTTGGTTTATCAAGTCACTCCAGAGGTGTCATGGTGGCGATGTCATCAGTGACTTTTACTATCACACTCAACAACCTATGTTCATGTGTCCAGATTAGTTCAGTGCAAGCACTTTAATTCCCTCGACCAGTTCTCGTATGCTAGTCAAAACATGGACGGTTGTGGAACACATGACAACAAGAAGCATGTCTCAGGGCGGACACGTATGGCGTACGACTTTCGATTGTAAAGCCGTAAAATGTCAATTTTTAATGTTAGCCATCGTAGCAATCTTTACATCACGTGCACCAGATTGTCTGTATAGGTGATGGATAGAGTTAAAAGACAAAGGTATGCACTGGTAAAAAAGACGTGGTTATCAGGATAAAGTTATTACGGAAATTTGAATGTAGCCAGTTCAGCTAACCGCTCACTAAGTAGGTCAGCCACATCAGCAACAAAATCTGTTGATGAACATACTTGCACAGGGACAAGCTTGTTTACTCTGCAGCTAGCCGAAAAATGGGGAGGGGGTGAATCTCCCTGTGTACCTAAACAGAACATTTAAAACCTCTAGGTAGATCATTATGTGTTCCGTTTCAAGCAAATACTTGATGACTGAGAAAGATGGATATCGCTCCTCTGCCACTAACTATCCGCTTTCTATATCTAACTATACACGCAGCCCCTCTGGACTGATTTGTCTTGTCTAGCTGATGATCTCTGCAACTACAAGTAAGCTTGTGGATTCCACGGGATGTGTCAAAATCGTACAGACTACCTTTCTTAATGGACACAGAAAGCGACACTTCTGCTGCATGACGCGATTAGGTCATAGAATACGCTGCGAAAATGATGGCTTTCAGTGTTAATTCAGTTGCTTGACAAACGAGTCACTCACAATGAGGTTAACAACTACATCACATTTATGCTATAGATGATTTTCTCAGATTTTTCTACTAAGCCACTCAAATACTTTCGGTCGAATGTTCGGAGTAGGTAAGCTCGTTTAATGTGGAAAGAAGCGTTATACCGTCTTGAGACATTATATTCTCCACACTAATACGGTGTGCATCGTTAGGCAAAGCTTGGTTTTTATTTAGAAGAACTCAAGAAAAACTGCCGACGTTGGGTTTCTCTCAGATTAAATTAGAAATTTAATCATCTTCTCTCTAATGTATCATGATAGAAACGTAGACAGTACGATTGTTATTCTTCACCTGTGAGTCTACTGTTCAGGTGCACAAAATTTATCATGGCAGATGGCAGGTTGTATGCACTGACTCTTGATTATGACCAGGGCATCATTCTTGTACCATCTGTTGAACGTTTCGATTGGTTCGTCGAGTTTTGCTTGATTGTTTTCAAAAAGACTAGATCGAATGAACCCCAGACAGAGTGCTTATATCAACTGACTCAAATTGGCGATAAATATCATGGGTAGTCTCAGGAATGCGTTTAGCTTGCATAGTACTGAAATCTACTCTGAGATGTCATCAAGTGCAATGCAACTGTTCGCCATGAAACCTAAACACAAATGGCCATCAATAAAACTTATTACTGATGAGTAGTCGGGGATTTGGTTAATTTTCAAGTTGAACATCACCCACAATTGATCGCAGCTGTCGCATCCCCATAGACTTTCCAGTCGACCCCTTTTCGAACCTCTTTTCGACCTCTTTTCGAAAGGGGTCGACTGGAAAGTCTATGGGGATGCGACAGCTGCGATCAATTGTGGGTGATGTTCAACTTGAAAATTAACCAAATCCCCGACTACTCATCAGTAATCTAGACACGAATTGTTTGGTACGGTCAAAGCAGCTGGTAAAATGTTACACGTGAATAAGCAAGCTACAATCATCTATGA
>JTDE01003961.1:4317-24583 GCA_014338405.1 Paragonimus skrjabini miyazakii
CTCCCATCTGGCCTCCGATCTTGAACGGGCGACATTTATGTGTGTTATACCTCATATTATATCTTTGTTTATTTCGGTGCCGTGTTTCTGTTATCCGTTCAAGCGAACAGTGTTTCAAGTGTCGTTGTTTTGCGGTAGTAACTGTCTCTTTTGTCTCCAGACAAAGATATCCAGTCAATATCTCTGGTAGTCCATCTTCCTAGTTTTGCTCTTGTTGATCAGCCATTCCTTCATTGTACGATTGAACTGCTCTGTCAGCCCCTTTGTTTATGGATGGTATGGCGATGTTCTCAGGCGCTGATTCCCCCAATTCCTCAGCATCTCCTGAAATTGCCGCCCCTCAAAACGCGGGCCCTGGTCCGTGACGACTCCGTGCCGTACTCCACAGCAATCCAGGACGTTGTTGATGAAGTCGTGTGCAACCCTCTCGCGGACAGACGGACTCAAAAGTTGCATTTTTTCCTGTTGTCGACTTAGCAGCCACTTTAACAATAGACGTCAGGTTTTTTATGACGAATCGGTTCGGGTTACCGTGTTCTTGAAACGCTTCATATTCATTCAGTTTGCCTTCCGCCCACACTTGCTTAGTTCTTTTAAGTTGCCCGAGTGGTGCAAACAATTGCGCTAATTACATACTGTCTTGTCAAGTAATCTTTCAATAGATCTTTCTTTGCAATGAAGCTTATGTTTATCTTGATAGTTTAATACGGGGAGAATTGTACGCGTGACTTGTTTGTGCTATCGTTGATAAACGACTGTAGACGGGAGCGCAGGTGAACTGACGCACAAGAGTGGCAAGCACCGAGGGTCAACGTCTACTACCAATATGCTGTCTACATACTGATACTGAAAAAAACGTATCCTTTCTCATATTTGAGGTTGTGTGTCAACCCGAGTTCTCGTTCATACAATTAAAATAAGAAGCAATGTTTAGTTGCTACGCGAGTCATAAACCAACAACCAACCAAATGTGGCATGTTGATATGAATTTTTGTTTGTTTCATCTTTTTGAATGGATAGAACGCGTCTTATAATTTGTGGGTACGAATTCACAAACATGCATTGACTGGTATATGCTTTGACGAGACTTCTTTTGTCTGGAAACCGCGTCATTCTAACCACACAAGAGGCCTGGTCTATGAAACCCCGTTATTATATATGTTGGTGACCGATCTATCATGTCACAGAGATCACTCATATAATACCTGTTATCAGAGAATATTCACGCATCGATATCTTCACGTGTTGGCTATATGTTTTTGTGAGACCGCATATCCAATGCCATTACAGGATAGAATGTTTACTTTTAGGCATTCGGCTTGGGAGAAGAAAACTCCAACCTTTAGTCCCCGAGTACTGGTGTTGTGAACCAAGAACATGGATGGCGCAAAGGTTGTTTAGTTAGGAAACTAACAGGGGTTAGGCGTTCAAAAAGAACAAGAAATACAAACACTCATCTGCATATGGCAATCGTCCCAGAAGGTCCCGGCTGCCGTAGGCACTAATGCTCACCTCCATTGCGTGGCCAGAACTATTCCATGGCATATTGCACTGTCGTGTTGGTGTGATGTTTATTCCCGTGTTGTTCCTGCTGCTACTTTGACGGCAGAATCCATGCTGTCGCCATACTACAGAATAGTGGTGATGTGAGTAGTATGGGGCAATCGCTCGTCCTCATCATTGGAATTGCTTATCAGACTCAGTGAGCAAGAGCATTAGGTTTGTGGACATGGTTGCACCCACCAACCATGCACATGTGATGGTCGAACAGTTTCATTGCAATTTCAGAAAGAGGAGCGATCGTACTATACTGCTTACACCGCTACTATTCAATAGTGGGGCACGGGCATGACTTTTGACATTGAAATAGCCGCGGAAAAAAATACAAGAAGAAACATCGGAATGCATCATCGCGTGAGATGGTTCTGGGTACATACAAGAACTGAACATTGGCGTCTATGGCAATCATGACTTTCTGAAACCAGCGTCGTACGCAGATGAGTATTTTTGTTTGTAGTTATATTGAAACGCATAACCCATGTGCTGCTTTCCCGAATAAATAACCCTTGCGCCATCCGTGTTCTTGGCTCACAGCAATATGGTAATAATTCGCGGTTGTGACATTTAGACACACATATGAACACACCCTCGGTAAGTACTACTAGTAGACGTACATCTCGACAAACCCACTTCTTCAAGTCACAGAAGTGTGTTGGTATTCAAGGCAAATAGATGGTCATGACAACACTGACGAGGATTTGATAATACCCACACGTATGCCTGAAAACAACGTATTATGTATACAGGTATGTGAGGACACATTTGCATGTCAATTTCTGATTTTATCCTCATTATGGCCAGCTGATTCGAGAACAACAGCAACAACAACAGCGTCAACAACAGTACCCAACAGTGGCTCCCAATCAGCCACTCACGTTGCTTGTGCCCCAAATAACCAACTACGATGCGAGTTCACCGTCCGATGTGTTCGACCCACTAGATGAAGCACAAATCAACCAACATCAACCGAATCGACCGCATGCCACTCGGTCCCGTGCACCCGCCAATCAGATGTACTTGAATGTCCCAGATAGTCATGGAGGTTGGAACAATGCGGATGCCGGCTCAAACGACTCCGATCTGGATGAAAGTGATCACTCCCGAGTCAGCCGAAGCCCATCAGTTACGACTACCTACGTGGTCATTCCAAGAGGTCAGCTTCCAGTTATGTTTATTACGGCTAGTTATTTTTATTGTTCGTGCGTATCTATTTCTTTAATCATCAAGGTAACGCTAATCACTGGACAGATATGCAGCTGAGCTATCAGACCATGTCAAAAACCGTAGATACCCACTATGTGCTGTTGATACTAGACTTGTCTAACTGGATTAACCTGTTGGATCGTTCTGGATTTTAGGTCACTGCACTCTAAAATATACACAGAACCAGTAGGTCTTAAATTTCATACTTTGCCTATCACATATTCCAGTCCCATTTAATTTAACATGCTACAGTTCTAGATTTAAAATACCTATGCCCATACATTGGTTATTCACTCCGAAATACCATTCATAGCATAAATAGTTCAGGAATCGCTTTGCTATTCCTTCAAACACTGTCAGTTGTGATTATTTGTCCTACAATATGTCAGTAACACTAGAACGTTTGGTAAACTACTGCAAGTACTTATTCCTAAGTCAGGTATATCTATTGCAGTGAAAAATACTATTTGTAAATCATTCATAAACTCTATTCAGCGACAAAATTAGTCCCACGAAAATGCGTTACGCATTGAAGTTTCTCATTTTTGATTGGTCAGTGGAGTAGAAAAGATTGGCCGACGCCTGGCCTACTGTTAGCTAATTTGGCCGAGTCGGCCACGTTTACTAGGTAGTAATTTTGTAATCCATACTATGGTTGTTAAGGTGCATAACATGCTCTGTGAATAATTCGCTATAATTCCTTTCCATTGAAACGTCTGCTAACCTTGAGGTCATGGTATCGATTGGTTAATGAGTTTTAAACGTCGACAACTGTTTTTCGAAAACCAATTTCATTTACTCTTTTATCTGAGCAGTTGAATCAGTTTTGACACTGTTGATTTCAGCAGAAAAGTGTGATTTCCAGGTTTTCTTTTGTAACGTTCTGAAATGCCTGAGAAGGAAAATATGAGCGAGACCATCTACAAATAGTCACCGAAATTTAACATTTTTGAAACTTCACACAGTGTACTGTTCGGCGAAAGACGACCTAATCAGAATGTGGTTGCTTCTTTTCCCAATGAACTTGGTTACTGTCCATTTATCTGTTAGGGCGCCCCACCCTGTGACCGTCCCAGGGGCGCCTCCGTCGTGAGAGCGAAGGAAAAAAAATCATTCGACTCAGTCCGAACTAGCAGAACTGTTCAAAATCGGTTGAGACTTTTTTATACCGCTATACACATGTGTGGTCCTAACTGTTTTTCATGATGGGGTGGGGATGTGTGTTCATGACGTGCCCTATAAATAACTTGTACTTGTCGCCCTACCCCGCACACGTTCTGTAGCGGAACAAAGCTTCTTATTTTGAACGC
Organism: Paragonimus skrjabini miyazakii; assembly: GCA_014338405.1. Lineage (NCBI taxonomy): Eukaryota > Metazoa > Platyhelminthes > Trematoda > Plagiorchiida > Troglotrematidae > Paragonimus > Paragonimus skrjabini miyazakii. The sequence goes on from JTDE01003961.1 coordinate 8,391, forward strand.
GTCTTTTGGCTTGCTCTGGGAGTGATTACGGGAACAGTCGCGGTACTATTCGGGACCGAGATTTTCGTGTGAATTATTACCGGGACGAGAATCCGATTTTATCGAGGGTACCACTATACCGAGATCGAACTAGCGTACCGTTTAGGAGGGTTTACAACATTATCGTAATGTACTTGCCTGAAGAACACGTGAATGGATGTCTTGCCTCGCCACAGTTAATTTGATCTCTTATCAAAAGAGTGACACAGATTACGCCGATTCTCTCTGTCTAAGGTTCAAATCCAACGATAGTCTTATCGCAAACAGCCAAGAGCGAAACGGACAATCCACCACGATCAAAGCAGAGTTCGGCAAGGTCATTGGGCCTACGTAACCAAAAATAGCCCAAACTCTGTTTTGTGTAAGCGTAGATTACACGAATGTCTTCCTCTACCTGTTAGCCAGTGTCAAATGCTGGACTACCGAATCAAGAAAACCAAAACAACAGTAATCTAAGTGACACTAAATGAATGCAATTTATTGAAAAAAATGCAGTACCCTTTTATAGAGAAACAACAGTGTTTACTATTGCTGCTGAATGACAAGCGTTTTTGAGTTCTGATTCACCAGTTAGTTGTTATATTCCACCACCTTGCATTAGGTAATTCAATTGTTTGTAACCGATACGCATTTAAACAGCAGCTATTCACCATTTTCGATTGGTTGGCGCCGACCGACCACAAATCCGTCTGAAGAAGCTTGTGCGTGGACTCTGGTTGGCTGAACCCTCTTCAACCAGGGAACCGCTCCAGCTCATCCTCATTATATTCTTTCTCTTTTGATAAGCTTGTCCACCTCTCGTTTGTCAAGGTCCCTCATGGCTTGTACCACAAGTCCATCTTTCCAGCGAAATCCGCTCTCGCAAGTTCACATTATTTATTCTTTTCACCAACGTCAAAATTGTATGACCATGTTCATGATCTTTGATCATCACACCAAGTCCACTGTATCGGGTTCTAAAGAACACATTGGACCTAAACCTTATTTCCTGGTTTAAGGCTTGTAAGTTCTCGTGGCACCGGTCATAGTCCTTTTTTGTTGCATTCTGCGTCGTTGTTATTTCTCTTGAAAATTTGGCTCGTTCACTTGCTGTCGGCAATTCTGCCCACGTCCATAGCACAACCTTTGCATTGTGTTACAATGTATCTAATGGTCTCATTCTTCACGTTTCTTCTTTCTAGAAACAATAGCTGTGGATTTTGCCCTGACTCTTTGGCAGCCAGTGCGATTGTGTCCGTTAGTTCATTAGTATATTAAATCTAGTACATTCCCTCGTTCAGAGAGTGCAGATGATTCTTACAACTGACGTGAATGTGACATAGAAATCAAAATGATCTACAGCTTACTTACTGAGCACAGAAGTACAACAGCAGCCTTTTGTGAGTCTGATCAAATACATGGCAGTCGAAGACGGCTAGTCTGATCAAGTCTAAGGTGAATAAATTGTAATAGCAACTCTGTTGTTAGGTTCCTTCCGTCAGTTTTAATGGGAAGATTGATATATCCGTAAAAAGTGAGAATATCTTGCCTTTTTTATACTGCCAACTGTTAAACTAGCAATTCGTTATCGGTTTTGTTTTTGTTTGAATTCATGGAGTTGAAATAATCAGAACAGAGGCAAAACGGGTGATCCCTCGCTTTATAATCAAGACATCTGCAGACTAAGTCAAATGTGCACGAACTCAGTTGAGTAGTGTCGAGCAGAGAGTGAGTGTCCTGAAACAATAGGTTGTATTCATATCGAATCACTATGGTTGCACACAATATACGTTAGCAGTTGTAAGGTAACTTAGTAACGAGGTGTATAACAACTCATCGAAATAAACGAAAAAAACTCTTATTTGCCAACATCATCTACTGACAAACAGAAAGAAACTGCCTGAAGAAAGCTGAAGACTAACATTACAGGATTATGCTGGAGTAAGTTACATCGTATCTCAATAGGAGCCTATGAACATACAGAATTTTAATACAAATGAGAATGAAACCAAAGCTATTATGGCTAAATCCCTAGACATATCGGTCAAACTACACGAACATAGTAACTTAAAAAGCTCAAATATCGGAAGTCGATTCTCAGCCTGAACTTATTGAAGAGATCTGATCCGTGAATAAAACTTTCCTGTTGCGCTATGTTCGAAGTGATAATCGAAAATTTTGTCCGACTTGTTAAATTGCTATCACGTGTGACCTGATTCGATCGGGTGCAACCTAAAGGCCCCATTGCTGAACATCACTGATTAGTACAAGTGTTGCGAGCGAAGAACACGGATGGCGCAAAGGTTGTTTCTTCAGGAAACCAACACACTCATTATGCGTTTCAACATGACTAAAAACAAAAATACTCATCTGCATACGACACTAAGCCCAGAACGTCATGGTTGTCACAGACACCAAAGCTCAGTTCTTGTATGTACCCAGAACCATTTCATGTGATACTGTACTCCGATGTTTCTTCTTGTATTTTTTTCTGCGGCTATTTCAATGTCAAAAGCTATGCCCGTGCCCCACTACTAAATAGTAGTGGTGTGAGTAGTATAGCACAATCGCACCCCCTCACTAAACAAGAATCATACCCCATTCAGATAAATGTTCTCAATGGAGGCAGGCTAAGTAGTCAGTTTGAATGAAGTGGTTGTAAACATTAAGGGTCAAGTTTAAGTTCTATGAATATGTCTTCATATCTGTAACGACGTCTTAAGTGATGGACCGTAGGCGCAGAAAATGGCATGCAAAGGTGCAAACACCTTGAGTTTAAACAAAACAGTCAGAAAACGAAAACTGGTAGATGCAAGCATTTCGTACTGACTCATCAGTACCAAATTTACAATAACATGGAACGGTTTTCTTTATATCGAACAATGAAGGGTTTGGGTGGATAGTCAGTCAGTGGGTTAAGAAGGGTCACTAAGTCCAGGGAACGGTCAAGTTTACGAGCAATTGTTTCTGAACACATAGGGTCGGCTTCAGTCGATTGATTGCGACAGCCTCAGCAAGCCGAAAGAATCTTGGACTGGAGTGACGTAATAAGATTTTGAATGCACAAACTGGGTCGATAACGTGACCAGTGGTCAGGACGTGTCTTGCGACTGCAGACGCTGGTTGCTTGTGTGTTTCAAATATATTGTCGTTCTTCTGTAATACGCGGTTCTGCACCCATTTAGGCAAATGTTCCTTCACTTTGGAGATCAAGCACCTTTCGGTTCTGCCGATGTAAATATTTTTGCAGTTGCATATAAATTGGTAGACACAATGTGAGGTGGCACCGACAGGCTGATCTCCTTTGATTAAAGGGACAGGCAGTTTCTGGGTCCGAGCTAATACACAGAATTCGGCTGCGTTTAATGTTCGTTTAATCGAATTCACTAGTCTTTCAGTTGTTTAATGCATGCTATATTTACCTTTAAAAGGCAGTCCTATATGAACCTTCTCTTTCCTCACTGTGACCACCGGTTTGGAAGGTGGTTATGGCCAACCATGCCTATCTATGAACCTTTTCGGATACCCATTAGATTGTAGTAAGGGGATGATCAAGTCTAATTCCTTTGCAAGAATATCCTGTGTACAGATTCGTCTTGCTCGTCTGAATAGTGTATTTACTACTGTGCGTTTGTAGTGGACCGATGTGAAACTACTAAAGTTCAGGTATTGACCGGATCACGTGGATTTCTTATAGATAGTTCTTTTAATACAACCATCTTCCCGGCGACTTATGAGTATGTCTAGAAATGGTAAACAATTATCAGCCTCAAATTCCCATGTTACCTTCAGGTTTGGATGACAACTATTTAAGCGTTGCACTAGATTATCGATTGCCTGTTTGAAAAGACTGAATACTAGTGTATCATCAACACAGTGTTTGTAGTATGACAGATTTGCTGTCTGCCACTAATTCTTGCTCAATGATTAACATGAAAAATTCTGCTAAGATGGGCCCTAGTGTACTTACCATGGCTACCTTGAGTTTAAATAAGGGCTTCATGAGTTACGTTCTATCCCTTTCAATTATTTGACCTCAGAACATCTGTATTTCTTTGGTATGAACTACTAATGAATTGGGGTTGATGATGCTGTCCAAAATAGGATGACATCGTCTGAACGAAGGGGACTCTGTTTTCTGAAGGAAAAAGCAAGTTTTGTGTCTCGGACAGACTGCGGATAGTAATCTTTAAAGCCATCACAGCGAGTTCGATGACGTTTGAATTGATCATTAATGGATAACCTGGATAGGCACTTTGGTACGGGCGCTTGCAAGTGAAATATACTATCCAAGGTGTCGTTGACCTCAGCATATCTAAGCCTCGGCCAAGACAACCTGTAAACACTGGTCAATTTAATTGAAGATCGGGGATTAAAATTAACTGAAATTGAGCGTCATCCAAATTTGATCGCTGGTTTCACATTCAAATAAGCTTTTCGGATAGCGCACACCGAAAAGAATTACCGGATTCCAGTTTTGCTCTTATTAGAGCTCATCAATAGTGCTTATTCTCTTTCGAACGAAAATTTATACTCCGGTCCTGGTACCTGTGAGACTAGCGTGTTAACCACAACGCCAGCAACATCACATAAGGTATAAACGAATAATCGTACCCAAACACTCAACCACAACTTTGTGTAAATAGTGCCTTCAACCGGTAACTCTTCGATTAAAATCTCTGTGATTTGGCTGCTCGAAATCTACCATTGTCGATTGCTGAACTCCCCACGATTACGAATCACCAAGTTAACCCAGTAACCTCATTGAAGATGCCGTTGTGCAGTCAAAACTGAAAGCTTTTGCCTTTAGTGTAGCGGAGCTAACCCAAACTTATCAGCTGACGATGTGTGCAACAAAGTGGTTGTGGCAACTCATCAAGCTGCCATGGTCCTGATTAAGTAATACTTGTGTTTGTAGGCGGGTTCAGTTACTCTTTGTCCTTATCTATATGATGTAGATAACTTGCATATTTTACGTCCGCGACTGATGAGAATAACCGAAATATTAACAAATCGCAACATGCTTTGATGAGTTAATATCTTTCACCATTGGTAATTTGTCATAGAGTTTGAACATCATTGCTACCACTTTGAATAACCCTGACTGCAGCCGCCATATTTAAAATCGATTTTTCTAGCCAAGTTTCGCTGATAAAAGACACTAAACTCTGGGCCTATCAGCACTTGCCTTTCTGCTTAAAGGTTGTTCACTAGTTCGATTGGAGCTGCCAGGAGTAGAGGTTTGGCAACCTTGACTGTAATCTTATGCACAGTTCTGCTGGAACAGGAAATCTTTAACCAACACTTACATTCATCGTTAGATTTAGGTTTACAGTAGTTAGGTGGTTCGGACAGTTCAATAGGAGACAACCGGTTAGATGTCATGAACAGTATAAGCTGTGGCGAAATTTAAGGACACATCAACTAACTGGTGTACAGTGTCCTCAGCAGAATCTATAAAACGATTGCTGGTAACGAGTGATGTTAGTCTACAGTCCATCTGGTCCTAAGTATCCCCGTAAACGCCACATGGGTTCTAAACTTTGTATGAGGAAACTTATTTCCTCGAATATGACGATAGTTGGAACGTAAATAAGCGCCCATTCTTCCGTTTCAGAGCCTACGGCTTCACGTACTTATATAGTCCGTTGAAAACACTAATCAAAATAACACAAATATTCAAAGCAATTCTCAACATAATTTTAGTTTGTCACGTGCCAGACTAGCAATTACAAACAATATCCATTTCCATTCTTTGCAATATCTGATCTCCAGTCACTGATTTGCATCCGGAGTCTGAGGTGCCCAATGTGCCTCTGGCCAAGCTAATCTCAAATGTCAATCTGATGAGCGATCACTTCTCACAGTACACCACGCCTATACACTCCGAAGTGGAGAGGACTACTGGCGCCAAGGAGCAGAGCGAAACGCAAGCGTCGCTTTACCCGTCTATGTCCCCGACCACTGCGAACTCACAAAGTTTCGGTTCTCAGGCGATGATAGGTAACTCCATGAATGAAGTGACCACGTTTGAGCGTGCTCAGCAGCCCGGTTTGGTGCGACGTCGCACAATGCCCGTTTTTCTCACCCAAAGACCTGTCACTCCGGAAAAACTGACGAAACGTCATTTACTTACAGTCCCGGAGCCCGTAAGTTCAATGGCCCTAAACTTAGCTGTCTGAATAGCTTCAGATGATTTACAATTCATATGAAATGCTTATTGATTGTTGTGTTGAAACACGAATTAAAGTAAACTTATGCTTGTAATTACTGTCTGAAGATTGCATTCCATTTCTCTTTTCAGCCAATAATACTGGCATGAGCACTAAAGAACTTGACCATAAAAGGAACACAGCAAAGGGCGACGGTGAAGCTCGTTAGATAGTGATGCTCATATAACAAATTCAAAAACAGGGGTCATAAACATTGTACTGCACTGTGCGTTTTTTTGAGAATAATTTGCTGTAGCTACATATTGGTTTAAAAAAAAAAACAGAAGTTAGTTGAGTAAACAGTTGTATTCCGCCAGTCTTCTCGGATTTCGACAATAACGAATATTTAAATCATTGTTCTCTTGATCCAGTTCACCGGTAACGATAGAAGATAGACGTCGCGAGATGTTAACATTTCGTTTACTCTCTTCAGTCACGAACGTAAAACATCGGAATATATAGGACATGCGGATAGCAACAACAATAGAAACAATCAACGATTGGGTTTACACAAAACAAAGACAGACAAACTGCGTGAGTCAACAGTTCATGCACACACAGGACCGGACGGCGAGTATTGATTAACATAGCTTCGGGGAAGGCAAGCAACTTCGGATTCCAATTACGCAACAACACTTGGAACGAATTGGCGGGGTCAACAATGTGACCTGTTTCCATGAGGTGCTTTGCTATGGATGAGGTCGGATTTCCTCTCACTCGCTCTGTTGTCATTGCCTGTTACGTCATGGGGTGCACCAACCACTTAGGCATATGTTCAGCCATTCTTTCTCGTAGGGGCCAATCTGTTCTGCCGAAATAGAAGTCACCGCAATTGCAAGTGAACTGAGAGATTACATGTGAGACAGAACATTTCGGTAGGACACGATTTTGAATAAGCTGGGTGACACTCCTAGTTGTGAGTAGCAACCGCAATTCAGCCGCCAGGTATGTACGAGTTAGAGCAGATTGTAATTTTTGACTCACATCAGTTGTGATATGATCACCTTTGAAAGGAAGGTTCAAAAAGACCTGCTTTTTAGGGACCGTACTCACGGCAGTCTTGATCAGTCTTTTCTGGCTGTGAGCATCGACGAGCTTCTCAAGATAGCTGTTCGCGAGCAACACTTTCTTTAATCTCTTCTCCTCTCCTTGCAAGCAGTCATCGGTGCATATCTCACGGGCTTTATGAAGCAGGGTTCTCACGAGACCTCGTTTATAAGCAATTGGTGCAAATGAAGAAAACTGCAAATACTGACCGCTCCAAGTGGCGTTACTGTGCACTGAGTGTTGTAGTGAGGCATCCTGTCATCTAGTGAGTGAAATGTCTAGAAAAGATAAACTATTGTTTGCTTCCTCTTCAAGAGAACCAGAAAGATTAGGATGAGCAGAATTAAAAAGGTTTAAGAGTGAAACACGATGAATATTAGTGGTAAAACTCAAAATGTCATCTACTTATCGCTTAAAGAGGTTGGCACCATCTGCAGCATCAGCTCGTTTTAATTCAATCATTCCTAAAAATATACCTGCAAATGTTGGGCTCAATGGACTACTCATTGCTACATCATCTACTTGCTTATAAGATGACCCGCAAAGTCAAAACGGATATTCTTGTTACATAAAAGTATAAGTTCCTTGAGATAATCAACTGTGAGACAAAAAGGTAAATTTTGATGGGAAATAAAATCGTACAAAAAGTCAACTGTTTCTCGAAGGGGAACGTTCGTAAATAAGGAAACATCAATAGAAAACATCTTATGTGAACTCACCGATACGTTCTGTAAGGTTTGTACCAGTTCGAAAGAATCTTTTACACAGTGGGGGGTAAAATTCTGACAGATGGGATGTAGAATGTCAACAAGCTATCTGGTAAGCTTGTGGTACGGTGAGTTGTCCATGCATAGGATTGGCCTAACGGGACACCACATTTGTTTTTGGAGCACCTCTTAACTATGGTGTGCGCGTTCCGGTTGGCTTCATCTGTCTATATTGCAGTTCCGAAATGTATCCATGTGAGTCAAAAATTACAATCTGCTCTAACTCGTACATACCTGGCGGCTGAATTGCGGTTGCTACTCACAACTAGGAGTGTCACCCAGCTTATTCAAAATCGTGTCCTACCGAAATGTTCTGTCTCACATGTAATCTCTCAGTTCACTTGCAATTGCGGTGACTTCTATTTCGGCAGAACAGATTGGCCCCTACGAGAAAGAATGGCTGAACATATGCCTAAGTGGTTGGTGCACCCCATGACGTAACAGGCAATGACAACAGAGCGAGTGAGAGGAAATCCGACCTCATCCATAGCAAAGCACCTCATGGAAACAGGTCACATTGTTGACCCCGCCAATTCGTTCCAAGTGTTGTTGCGTAATTGGAATCCGAAGTTGCTTGCCTTCCCCGAAGCTATGTTAATCAATACTCGCCGTCCGGTCCTGTGTGTGCATGAACTGTTGACTCACGCAGTTTGTCTGTCTTTGTTTTGTGTAAACCCAATCGTTGATTGTTTCTATTGTTGTTGCTATCCGCATGTCCTATATATTCCGATGTTTTACGTTCGTGACTGAAGAGAGTAAACGAAATGTTAACATCTCGCGACGTCTGTCTTCTATTGTTACTGGTGAATAACGAATATGTGGTATGGTATATGCTAGTTATTTATGGAAGTCGTAATAAGTCAACGAAGTCATCGAAATCACAGGCATGAAAAGGATCAGTCTGTTGGAGTGGCATTGAATGCGTGAGTTTGTCACACGTGATTGTCAGCTGCCATGTGGTTCATTCATGCTCGGATTTCAAGTAGATTTGGAATAATTCGTCAAGGGAGATGAAGACCTTGCAAACATAGATGTGAGTTGTAGAATATGATAGCAACTGACACCGATGTTGTTACTAGCCGTACTCCGACTGCTCTGTACTGGACCGGATAAATTATGCAAATGATTAGAAAATCTTCAGTCGGCTTTATTTGAAGGCCGGTGTCAAGCACGTTGGAACTGGACAGGACAGTTATAACTGACATCTTTTGTCTGTCGGCATGTCGAACCGCGTTGAGGCATCAAATACGACGAGTCAACGCGGTTCGACGTACAGGTATAGACAAAATGTGTCAGTTATAACTGTCCTGTCCAGAAGACATCTACAAGTCTAACGTGCTTGACACAGGACTTCAAATAAAGCTGGTTGAAGCATTTTGCACTTGAAATGGGTTTTTACGAACCACTGCAAAGCCATTTCGGGTGATCTCACCGAATTCTCTCCGAGAACTGTCGTATGATTCGCATGACGTTATTGGCTTGGCAACACGAAATGACGAGCAAAACTTTGCCAAGATATATTCGGGTTGCGGCACGAGGATTGGGCAGGTATCGAACGATAAGACAACTGATGCCACAAAATAGGCAATCCCAAAGGTAGTTGAAATTTGGTGGGTGATAAGTTGAGTAGTAGAACCGTTTGATAAGATACTAAATATATCTCCGCTGTCGGACGAATTCGCATAAAATTTTGGGCTATATATTTCTATCTAGAAATCTTATAAGATATCCGACATGCAATTCTTTTGCGTTCTGATCGATAAAACAGCAAACCAATTCCATGTATAGTTCAGAGGGGAAAAACTGTGAAACTGAGCACGGCCGGTTGGTGTTTTTCCCCATGAAATGATCTTTGGTTTAGTACCTTCGTTTTAGGAGAAGATAAAATTGCAAGACAACATAGTCCGTCGTTCTGATCTGCTTCAGCTGTGTACGCACTGTTTGAAAGCTCACAAGTGAAATCAGCTAGCAGAGTTCGAGTGGCATCGTTATCCCCAATCAGACAAAATAGATCATCTACGTAACATTTGCAAAAATTGCAGTTATTGACGACACGACAAAGTTCATTTGTTTCTAGATAGACCATAAATGTGCAAACGAGCAGAGGGGCTAGTGGTGAACTCATTGCTACAATAGCATGTTTTATATAGAGAAACTTGGGAATACGAATGTCAGTTTGACCGTCCTCATTGTGATAGCAGAGATAATCAACTGTTTTCCCTGATGACACGTCTATGAATAACGAGGTTACGTCTAAGGAAATCATGTTGTGATTCCAGATATTCACACAATCAATCGCCTAGACAAAGTCAAAAGTGTACTTTAAACTTAAATGATTTGACTGGTTCCGTTGTTGACTAAGCGATGAGTCGTACACGTATAACGAATTGGTGTTTAAGGTAGTCCTTTTTTGTAAACCTTACGGCGACGATAGAGACGAGACGTAACTGTCCCTGTCGGTTTGATGCGACCGAAAGTGCGTGTGTCAAGCATATGTACTTGCTTTATTTCTCGGAGCACTTTGGACGGTCGTTTCTTCAAATCTGTTGTTTTGTCCATATGTTTTTGTCTTGGTAACTGTTGATCGGTCTTAAATCATGAGCGACATTTAGTCAACCTAATCTGTTTTCTGTAGCAGAATTATTCCAAACCAAATATCTGGTTTTGTCAGTAAACTATTCATGTTAGTTTGCAATATTTTATGGTATGTATGTATTCTTGCTTAAGTTGACAATAACTCAACACCATGTTACTCACAAAATTGATAGCACACAAGCAGATTTGTAGTGCCCTGCAGTAAATTCGAAAGAGGAGTCGAGCCGACTGTTGATACAACTCTGTAAACCGAAATTCTGAGTTAGACAATTAGTCTGGCGGTTAAAGTAAGATTTCGGACAGCAAAATATTCAATCTAGCGACAGAGTCAAAATTATAGATGAATAACTACGATCATACTGTGGCGATGAGGCGTCCAATAAAACACAATCTTTATTGTCCAACTCGTTGGTTGCAGTGCCACGCGCGCGCTCGCGTTTATGAATCGGTATTCTGGTGACCTTTTGGACGTACCTAACCACCACGTTGATGTATTCCGCCGAGAGTTGGAATACTGGCCTCTACGGTCTGGTAATCCATTAAAATACCACTCGAATTTGTTGGGAAACCCAGCTTGTGGCCCGAAAGGGTTCAATTTATTTACCAATTTTCTTATTTTCCACTACCCAAACGTGTGAATCACTGAGCTCTCCTTCTACTCAGACTTATTTTACACATATTGCTCACCAAAAGGTGGTCTGTTAAGTTGAGGTACGACGGGATGTTGATACTCATTTCACTCACAGCTCAAGTTACAGACCACAACATTCCTACTGCAAGGATACATCCATTGCCTAGTTTTTTATCACGTCTTTGTGAGTCTGAGCACAATCGTTCGAAGTAGATCAGAAAATCGATCAACCACATTTGACACATTGGGCTTCTCAAGATGAAACATGTTTAGCCACGCACCGGGCGTGTCCGACGTGGTGGATTGTTTTTCAGTTCACATCTGAATTGTCTTATTGATTAAGGCGGGGATGTGAGCATGCATACAACAACTACATGAAAGCACGCATTTGCTAAGATCTCAATAAAACGGAAATGAGTATGTCCAAAACGAGTAAGCTGTAACGCTTTTGTCATAGTCAAATGAGTTTGAGGGAGTTGTTTTAGATTTCGGTATGACATAAAGTACAAAACCTGTCACTGAGCACCCGGAATAGACCTGATATCGACTTGAGTAGCCACTTCACAAAAATAGCAACGATAGTGAGTCATATTGCAAAAAGAGCACAGAATAAAGCTAGAGTTTGGAGCCCATCAAATGAGTCCTTTTAATAAAAGCATAAAAACCGCGGTTTCGATCTTTTTGAGCATATGACGTTCAACCTGGAGTGTATCAAATGAACGGGCACTTGTGGCTGAAAGAAACGTTCAGTCTAACAATTCTGAAATGTCCCGCTTAACTGCCTAAAATTATCACACCTTTAAACCTCTTTTTCCGCTAGTTTTATTTCAGTGAATTTAGTTATGTCTATTTAAATAGGTAACCATACTTACAAATGTTTTATGAAGCCTTTGGTAACCCATATCCTTTCCCATATGATTTGGTACGTGTGGCACATTGTTTATCTTACAAATAAAATACAAACAATCCAAAATAGATGTTGTCGTTCAATATTTTTTAACGTAAGTGTCTCACACTTTCCACCCTTTTTATGGTAAAACATCAAACGGGAAATCCATCAAAATGTTTGGGATTATTTAAATATAGGTATTGACAAGACGAAAGATGAGTTCAACACAATCCAATGTCGACTGAGTCGAAAACCATTTCCACAGTCATGAACTGTGGAGCAAGAAAGTATAACACTCCATGCATATTTTGTCTCTGCTTGATACACCCCTATCCACAAATAAGACCAGACAAATCGAATGACAATAAGCATCAGTATCATATAAAATCAGCATAACTATAGTTATTTTCACCATGTTACATGCTTAAAATGTTTTATTATTTTCAATAAAGGCTACGATCTCTCACGACGTGATCAACCAGGCTTCGGAAAACCAAACTTTACAGAGACCGCACTTGACTAACCACACGGCGAAAGCACGCAACAATGAGCTGATTTCGCGCGATAAACTAATATACGGACAAGCCTCCGTTGAACTGATTCGCGAGGAGAGTGAAGAGTTTTCTGTCTATCTGGTCGACGATGGTATTCGAAAACGAGTGTACTCAGTCGAAAACTACCTCACGGATCAGCAACCAGGATGCACACATACAGACAATATTATCGCGCATGAACCAATCCGGCCAGACAATGAAAATCAATATGATGAAATAAATCACAAGTTACTGGCTCTGACTGATGTTAAACATGAGCCACTGAGTATTGTCTCATCAAATTCGATACCTGTAGGACAATCAATCTCCAAAACTACAAAGGAGACATCGGCCGTATTGCCAGCAGAGCAGGCCCGCAGAAAACTTACAAATCTTCCAGTTGTGTCAAACGTACTGCTGGAAGACTTCCAAGACCAACTGCCACCACTTCCTACCTGTTTTAAAGAATCATGCTTAGATTTGAGACAGGTATGTCCCATTTTTGTGAACCGTAATCTATATATGTTTCTGTTCATATTCTTTTAGATGCGCTGTCGTAGTTCGATGTTATTTTTCCCAAAAAAATTTCCCATTGTAAGCAAAACAAGCGATGGGATCGCCGTTGGGACCACTGTTTGCAGATGTATTCATGGCGAAGTTAGAAAACGAACAATTGAGTTCAGCGATAGGCCAATGTAGTTTTTATAGGAGATACGTGGACGACTTCTTGTGCGTACTCGATAACAACGTAGATCCCACTGATATATTGACCGAATTCAACGCCGCGCATCAAAATTTACAATTCTCGTTGGAGATCGAAACAAATAATCAACTAGGCTTTCTGGATGTTCGTTTGCGTCGCCGCGCGGATGGCTCAATTCAACGCTCGACTAGGATTTCGTGAGAAATGAATCAATACAAAAGATGCACACATGAATCAACCGAACTCTTCATTTAGATATACTATTATAGTTTTAGTCCACCTACATTTTATAAGTAGCGTTTCAAAAAAAAACTTCTCAACTAACCTATCTAAAAATGTTGTTATCGTTTGCGCTATTCGACGGACCAGTTAACTTAAATGTGTCTCAACTGAGCAAATCTTAAGCTTCGAACAAAATTGTATAGTAATTGCCTGGATAGTGAAGCACAGAAAACAAGTGTATCGACTACTCTGAGTTATTAGTACACTGAGTGAGAAATTCATTTTGGAAAAAAACTGCTATTACTTCCTTTTTTCTGCCTGCCTAATGTTTTAGTGATTTAAGAAATAACTCGGCAAAAATAACCTCATTGAAACGTTACCGACAATCAATATCGATGTTATCTATCCAAATTTATTGTCAGATGAAGTCACTTTAAGTCTCAAGAAGACTGTTCAGTTTTCAGTTACAAAACAGTCTATCGTGTTAGATACAACCGGAATTTTTAAGGGCCATGAAGAGTAGTAGTAGCTTTGAAAGAGAGAACGAATCAAAGTTTCTGCGATCCACTTCAGATGTTGATAGACTAAAGAATTAAACAAACTAGTCCGTTTATAGCATGTTCGAAAAAGATGTAATAAGATACTAAGTGACGGAGATTACAAGGCTTTCAATGACTGCAACAAAATTATTTTTACATTGTTGGGTTGGAGCCTGAAAGAACAAGCGAGCTGAGAAGGGCTCTTACACAAAATAACTTCCAACATAAACACCTCGTCATCTGTCATTTTGAAATCACTACACTGCGATTGAAGTGGCTACGCATAATGCAAGATGAATCACTTCAGCATAAAACTTCGACGATTAAATGTCTTGATGCGCTTACTTGATATACAATGACCGATTGTCACTTTTTTTAATCTATTGATCATGATGCACGGCAGAAAAACAGGAATCCAAAACAGAAAAATCATTTTAACCGTGACTAAATAAAAATTGTATGCGTATGATAGTTTATGACGTAAAGTCACATCGAATTGTTGTGTTGAAGCTTTATAGTAAAGAGAGGGTAAACCTAAGTGTGCGAAACACTGCGTGTAAATTTTGGGTACAAGATGAAACAATACCAATTAACACATACAACCTGATTAGGAAACATGCAGCCAAATTCTTCTAACATCCGTTTGAGTGGATTTACCCAGCTAAAGAGGAGACTACATAGTAGAGAAGTTACTTTTTGTTGAAAAACTGCAGTTCTGGAAGCGCAGGCCAAACAGATTGAACACTCGTGATAACTAGACTGGAGCTGTCAAAGGCTCCTGGGAATAGCACGAACACGCTCATCGATTTCTGGGATGCGCTGTGGGGAAAACGATTAATCCACCCGTCAAGCATTTCCGAATACAATCAACAACCAAACTTGTTTCACTGTAGGAAAAGTTGTAAGTTATTATGACATACGAACGAACGAAATCGGCGAACTGGACAGCTAATCTACCTATGGACCAGCGTATCAAACTTTCCATCCATTTAGGCAAACTGTCTGACTGACTGTCAACTGTTCATCAACTGGTAGTTTCCCCTAACTGTCGTACGGAACTACATGATACACTGAATCCTTCATAGAACACACTTGCCAAAGGTGATGCTTGCGTGTTCCTGTGCATTAGGTAAACCAGGTGGTTTGCATTGTCCGTTCACTTTGTTATTTCACTAATGACTTGCCTGTCGTTCAAGGAAAACCCAATCTACTTGGTCAATGGGCCCATCATTCCTGCTGAGTATCTCTCACTCATAATTTATGAGGTCACCAAATGTGAACTTTGTAAGTTAGAGTAGTGACCAGGATGGGTAGTACTCGACTGAGTAACTGATCTGCTACGCTAATGTAACCATGTTTTTCCTATCTTTTGACATGCGAAAAAACTCCGAATTTTGATTAGGTTTGTACCTCATAAGAAAAAAATATTCGTGTCCTGCCGAACGGAGAGGGTAGACGTGATATTCACTCAAATATTTTGTGCAATACATTGTGCCTATTACATCAGAAAAATCGAGAAAATACGACACAGGAACTTTTGTATTAATTCCATAACAGAATTTAAAGAACACTGCTTACGCCATTCATCCAGTATGTTCATTTTTCATTTCTCGGCCACACGTTTGCAGTGTAACTTATTTGGTAAGTTATGAGTCGTTGTTTGAATGCTTCCGTTTCAGCGAGGCGCAGCTGTGATCCCATTATGACTGGCAAAATAACATTTTTTAAGTAACGCGAAGACTACTCGCAAAATTTACAAGTAGTTCAAAACTTTAAACAATATTGAATCTCATCAGTCGCCAACGTAAAACTAGCAATTTTTATACAAACTGCGTATAGCAATCAGGCACAGCAGGCACACAGACACCGAGGATGAGAGGTTCACCAAAAACCCATAAGACGGGTATCCCACTACGACCGATATTATCCATGAACAACTCGGCATACCACAAGCTGGCGCGATGGTTAGTGGACATCCTTAAACCCGTTCGTGATTTGTTATCCCTCAATTGTATTCGTAGTTCTTTCGAGCTGGCA
>JTDE01003961.1:34765-57271 GCA_014338405.1 Paragonimus skrjabini miyazakii
TGATAAATGGATTGAGGATAATACAACGTTATGAGCAAGTTGTAATACTCTACGTTTCAACCACCCCGGGTGGTCTTCCTCAGTAGTGTTGTAATGGAAATCACACTAACAAAAGAACAGAAGTCACGTGGGATTTGCCGTGGTTAGGTCAATCTGCGCTGCCATTGAATTGGTTGGTCGAATCGTTTGCCTATTAGGTGGGGGTAAGACTGATGTAGATAAGATCCATCCACGCCACATTGCGGACAGGGGTTTGCTATCATTGCGATTACCACAAGCGTGTTGTGTGTAAATGGTGAGAACTTCAGCGCAGCAGCGCTCCGCATGGGAAGGCGGACCTCTGTGGATCACTCGCGCTTGATCAAAACCTAAGTTGTGATTCTCTGACAGTGCATGTAGTGCAATGGCCACGAAATAACAAAGAACCTGATCGATTCGAATAAAACAAAGAAAACGTACAAATCACTTGCATCTACCGAATCCATGAATAACCACTCATATGATGAGGTTGACAATAACAGTAGTCTTATTTGTATCCGACAAATACGGTTTCGTCAAAATACAAACCTAGAGTTAGCACCTGTGGTTACGAATGAAGTACTGCGGATCTGAAGCCAACTGTTATCACTGCGCGAACAAATTGTGCTGATCGAAAAGCATGTCTAAATGCGACATCCGTTATAAGATAGGTCGAAATGCGTTAAGATTGTAAATCGTGCTCCATTGCCAGTTGACATTCTACTCAAGTTTGTTGCAGGAAAATACTTTAACAATGTTTTGTTAGAAAAACAAACCATGGTTATCAAGAATGTTATGATTTATGGATTTAGTGGACTGGTTTAAACCTGAAACAAAAGATGTGGTACGCGACAGATCGTTTCTGTAACTCCGTCACCCATTTCTAAATGCCAGAACATTTGAAAGGACAGAAGAACCATCTGTTGTCCCACTACGCTTCATACATTGAAATCTATTAATAAGGCGCAAGGAAGCGGAAAAAAATAGCAGCCACAAAAGCAGAATGCAAAACCACTCAACAGTTCTTCGGGAGCATAAGTTAACTGGTAGAAACCTGAATAACAACGTCCTTGTGTCTATCATTCATTCGGTACAGTCTGATCATACTTCCATTTGCAACAAATAACACAGGAAACAATTTGAACAGCCTAGTAAGTTGAAGAGCAACAGAAGTGAACAGGGAATCGCACAAGAATAGACAGTCAACTCTAAGTGATCCGTTGCACATAGTTGTTGGTCAATGGCGGAGTTCTAATGTCATCCACGGATTGAACCAGTTTGAGTTCCAGCAAAGCGGACTTGGTCAAATCTGTGCCATCAGCTGTGTGTGTGGGGTTGGAATCAATAAAACAGTGACAGAAGAAACGTGACGGGACCCCGATACTATCAGATGGCAAACGTGAAACAGACTGAATTATGATTTAAAAAGTTAGGTGAACTTATGTGAAAGTTAGCAGAAGAGTTCAATAAATAAAGTACGTCAATAATCCACAATCAACAAATAAAACTTATGCTAAATAAATGAAATTCCTGGCCATCTGGCGTGATTAATATGGTTCAGTTGGCAGAGCATCCGCCACATTTGGAGATGCTGTTTCTGTAGCTAGTTCGAATCCAGATTTTTCATAAGTGGATCTTTTCTAAATTACATGAAGTCCTACGTCAAAGGATGGAAGACGATTTCCGTTAAATGGTACAATATACAAATGAGATTGTTGAAACTTAGAGTTCCTGATTATGACTTGCGAACTGAGTTTCAGCTGACCCTTACAGTAAATCGTCAATGTCCATTCGAGCACAAACCAAAGTGTACGCCAAAATATGGCCAGTAAATCAAAGTCTGATGTAAACCAATTTCTTGAACGCTTCTATAGTTGACATTGTAAAAGGAACTAGGTCGTACCGTTTGAAAATGAATGATCCGATAACTCCATGTAATAAAACGTGAGCTCAGTTTTGTGGGTTATCTTGAGAGCGTTCTATTGATGGGTAAAACGGAACTATCAGCTTGTGTGGACCACGAGCTGATTTGATAGTACTCGTCAGTACCCCTTTGGACTGTATCATTGTTTTTATAACGGAAATAACAATACTTCTAACCAATGGATAATGAGTTATGCTCATAGAATTAGGTGATAACCGTATCTTCATCGTGATCAATAATAAACACCTATAATTGAAATCGATGCATAAGTGGCATACAACCATGAAAACCAGCCCTAGTTTGAAGAAATTAAAAAGAGGACGGATAGAACTCGATTTATAAAATCTCGGTGTTTAAATCTAAGCAGTCAACGTAGGAGTGTTTGCAATCCGCAAATGAACATTCTATTTGAAAATAATAGTAATTTTATTTATAAGGCAACTTCATTTACTGCATTCACTTTCCAGATACATTCACTATCCTTGCT
The DNA here is from genome assembly GCA_014338405.1 of Paragonimus skrjabini miyazakii. Lineage (NCBI taxonomy): Eukaryota > Metazoa > Platyhelminthes > Trematoda > Plagiorchiida > Troglotrematidae > Paragonimus > Paragonimus skrjabini miyazakii. Next base: position 37,195 of record JTDE01003961.1, read on the forward strand.
CCACAAATATGTCAGACACACAAATAGTACTAACCACGGCAGTTTGGCAACGTCGAGGCTAACCGTGTACTACCAGCTTACAATGCCTAGTGCATGAAATCATTACGGAACGCTATCAATACCAACCAAACTATCGTTCCACTTGTTGTGACCACAAAAAACGCTTGGTCTGCGAAGTTGTTTACTGTTTACAATCCCGTACAGATTATGTTAAAATATAGAACAACGAACATTTACACTCATTTGCACGTCTGACGTGTATCAACAAACATTGGGTAGCAGTACGTTGTCATTCGCCCTGGTGGCACGTCCCCCACAGTGCGTACACATTGTTTCAGTAGTTGTTTCTAGTGCATCGTCTTTCTGGCGTTGAGCCTTGTTTTTTTAATTCCCGAATGTACGCACTATACCACTCACATACGAAGCTGCCTGTTATACAACACACTGTTCGTACTTGTGATTCAACAACCAGGTTTAAATCTTCCAAAAATGGATTCCACCTGGTAAAATTGAACAGGATCTACAGCAGGGTGCAAGATATCTACTGTAATGTCAGGTTAGCGTACACTTTACCACGGATTTATTCCAAAATGACGTAGTCTGATATATGCAATATGAATATGGTATGCGCATCTATCGGACTCAGTCCGATGAGAATGTACAGACAGAGTGAGCCTACACAGATGCACTACCTGCTCATTCCATTCGGTTCGATGCGCGGTGTAACAAAGGAACCAAGGCTTTAAGCGAGTGAGCGCACTTAGGTAAGATGGTAGCAGTTGGGTTCATTTATTGTGTACACGAAGAACGGTGCAACCAGATAGTGCAAAAAGCAGCTGAGTTAAATGAATTTGGCTTAACAATGAACATCGAATGGTTGTTCTGAACAACAAGTGCAATTAATATCATAAGCGATTCAGTTAACCGCAGTTGTTTGTGTACATCGCTCAGTTTCGGTCGGTCACACTAAGCGGAACCTAAAGAGTAGACAGTGCACCAGACTCGAACTGTTCGACTGATACTAGCTGGTAATGACGCCAGCTAGTTATAACTGGTTAAAACATAAAAATACAGACAAATTAGGATATTAGCGCCACTTTGTGACTAAACCAACCTTTGTTTAAATGAACTAGAGTACATTATGGATGATTAAATCGAACCTCTACAACAGTTCCGCCGTGCTATAGGCGCCAATCTTACAGCACACGAATCAATAACCAACAACGACAACGACTTCACTACACAAATTTGTCGTACACACAAGCAAGACCATAGCATTTGGGTTCACTACGAACAGGTTTAAACACAATGCAACGGATTGTTCGCCGCATCAAAGTTGGCCAAGCACAACATGAATAGATCCGAAAGTTTACGGCGCAAGTTAGGATAACAGATAGAGGTCAACACACGAACCAAATGAATGTTCATTATTAAGCCCTGAGTGTCAGCACAATTGGGACACCAACAGTTTTAGTGTGTCATTCGAACAAGTAATCAACAACGAATGCTGAACACTCATTCGGTTCACTCTCTGTTTACCACCAAAGCCTTTGCATACAGATTTAAGCAGTGCGGTTAACAGGTTGGCGACCTCACGCTGTGTGGGTGATTGACCTAGTAATAACCAACGAGTCTATTCAACAACATTACGCATGAAAAATAGCATTAGACTCAGTTTTCTTTTGATTTTCAAATAATAAGCCATGGAATCTACAAGCAGTATGAACATATATTTTGTGTATTGTAGTTTACAGTCGTGTATGCATTTTTGGCATGTGTAATTTATGGCTACGACGTGAGTTGGATTTTGCTCAGTTTGCTGACTATTTGAAGCTCCCGCAACTCAGAGAGAAGTCTAGGTGAGGTGGTGATCAATCGGACTGAGTGATTTTGTTTGGCTGAACTGTATGTGAAGTTAGTACACTTAATGACGCGAGGTGGTGAAAGGCGTAAAGAAATCGTCGTGTTGCCTTACCTTCACTTACAACTCGGCTGTTTTGTTTGTAAGATGTGGGCATCATGATGTTGGATGTTTTGAGTTAAGATGTCGAAGTTCTTTAGCAGGTAATTCCCACTTCATTTTCTAATCAAGGCTTGTTCTCTCTTCTTCTAGGTTGTGTGGTGGTTAAATATCAGTGCGAGCCTCTATTGTATTGTTGCGTATGATGACGATGATGATGAGCTATCTACTACATTCACCTCAGCTAATAAACTCATTTAACCGGAACAGAGGGTGGTGTGTTATTACCGGAGCTCAACCGCATACAATCCATATCACGACTGTGTGTCACGTACGGTTCGAGTATGCACAGTCATGGAAACGGTTCAAAATCAAACGCGAGCGCGTTGCTGAGTAACGAACGCGATGTCATGATACGAAATATGAAAAAGAGCCAATAAAAGTCGGTTCAGTTAATTAAAATAACTAAATAATCCACGTGAACACGAAGAACGCGTGAGTTACATGGTGATATCGAACAATTAAGCATGTTGTACGGCGCGTTCAGTGTTAATCTCCGATAGTCAACCTCGATGAAATTCAGGTCTGCGAATCCGTTTCGTGGAGGAGGTTCCACGTCACCACTGGCTAGACCATCGAACGCTTTATGCAGGATGTAAACGATTGGAAAGTTGGAGATTAACTTAGGGAGTAGACAGTTTCACCACATTCCACTGAAACTACAGAAAAAGGCGATAGTCTGCTACGGGCTCAAACTCGACTTGAGATCTGATTGGCTTTTGTTTTTACGGTGGATACGTACCACTCAGGTACTCCGTTCCTCGACGTAATTTTAGAAAACGAAATTGTTGGTGGAGTGGAGGATCACTCAGATGTCCACAAACAACTAGTTTTGTTTGAGTGCTAACATTGTTGACCATAAAATTTCAAGGCTACGGATTTGTGCTTGAAGTACCTTGGATATAAGATACAATATAAACTATGTACAAGTAAAAGACCCTGATTTTTGGTTATAAGATTTTGAGTGAAATCGCTAACTTCAAGCAAAAGACTGTACAATTTAGCAGACCATCGGTTAGAAAACTTGTGCTGCACAGGACAACAGCTTGTCTGTTCTATCTGCGATATTTTGTCAGCAGTGGTAACAATGATTTTAACCTGTGACATTTCTATGGATTTTTGAAAAAACCATTTCCCGTTGAAAATTTGAATGGAGCAGACAAATGACTGACATTACACGATTTATACTCGAGCAGATTAAGCTGCATCTCTACTGGTGTTCACAGCAGATGGGTTAAAATGTACAAAATTCCAAACCACAAGACAATTACAAAAGGCCAAAGTTCAAAACCAGTTCGGTTGCTACCAAGGCAGCATCAACGTCACAAACAGCTCTTTTTGTGCGCACAAAATGGAGTGACGGTGTCTGGTTGCAATAGCAGCAAACGTTTGTTTCGAAGCGAGAACAGAACACGAAATGACTTTGATGAGTCAACCACATGTTGCGTCATCAAGTGATGCTTGGCAATCGATGAGGCTGGCTCCTTCCGCAAAAGACGCTTGGCCTGAGAATTCGTTTATTGCACAAACGCCCGTATAGGTCATGCCAAAAATCAAACCACAAACGCGTATACTCATTTTAAAGTTAGATATGCATTCACATCCATCATTGTCATTCGCCTTGGTGGGACTTCTGCCGAGCGCGTACACACTATTTCGATAGTCTCTCCTTGTCCTCCGTCTTCCTGGCATTCGCAGCTTGCCCTTTTGTTCCTGAACGTTGCCTGTGGGTAACATACTACTTGTGAGTAGTATACTACTCACAACGAAACTGCCTGTCATACAACAGGAGTTGAAGTACAAAGTTCGTAATGATTAGGAAACATTGAACAGTGTTGTGGTTCGTGAACTTACGAATGGGGTCCAACCTTTCAAAGTGTTTACCGTACCTTTCACTTGAAGCAGAGATAGTAGCGGTCAGGCTAACTGAAGATTCTTCTGGACAAAGACAAATGTGACTGTCCACATTGTACCGAACGATGCGCGTCGCCCATCAGACTGTTCATAAGCTAGCATTTATGCTTACAAGTTAGCTGATGAGAGTGCCACGATCATGTCCTCCCAATAGAAATCAGTCATACAAGGTGTTCAACGCATCTGTTGCATCCATTCGAGCCGATACTCACAAGAATGGAGCGTATCTGACCTTGAGGGACCTGCAACAGGAGCTTAGCAACTCTGTTAGGTGAACAACTCATGATTTACAAAACCAGTAGTAATGGCCAGATATATCAGTTCTTGTCCAATCCTATCAATGAACAACAGCTTCCAGAAAAGACGTAGTAAGTAGGGTCTTTTTCACAGAAGCTAAACCAGACAGAATTATTTGAGTGACTAAGCTACCACAGAACTAACCGATCTCGTCAAAAAGAGAAGGCAGTAGTGATCAGCAACAAAAACAGGACGACTAAAAACATACGGACAAGCGTGCATGCCAAAAACGTTAGTACTGTTAATCCCATCACCCTCGTTCAATTATGTGGTGGAACTGTTAACCGTGATAGTTTACGTACCCACTAACAAATAACGATATCTCAGTGACAGTCAGTGAAAAGGTTGAGTCAAATGGTTTGGATCTTTATTGTTGAGATTGGTGTGCATGCTTAATGCAGTGGCGTTGGACAATGTCTTGTCCTGTTCAGTTGTGTTGTTCTCTCTATTCTGATCTGGGTCCAACCGCGTCACGAGCGCCTGTGTATCGACCGCACTGAACCACATCCAGCTGGAGCGTTCCAATCGGTTGAATGTGCAGTTGGTGACTGCGTGTGTGCGTGCGTCCGGATGTGGGAAAGAGTTTTCGAGCCGATGGATGTGTGGGCGCGAATGTGCAGGTTGGGACAGTGAGCGTCACTCTGACTAGACGGTTTGTCACGTGATGGGCCGCATGAGAGGGCGAGACGATGGCTATAGCTGCTGCAGAGATCGGTAGCTCGAAGCCAATCGTACGGCAAATTAGCCGTTGCGAAAGGAACACCAACGGACCAAACGCGTGACAATAGCAAAAACGACCTGTACAGTCGAAGTAATTATGAGACCATGTGTTTCTTTTTTTGCACCATTTGTCAATTGTTCTGGCGCCTATGACCATACACATATAATCTCAACTTTTTTAGAATGACGTTTGATTTCATGTTTCAGATGAGTAACATCATCTGGATGAATTGTGGGTACGCACGCACTTGCGTCAACACGAAGTAGCTTTGAGACCAGCTAATGTTAGATGAACAGACTCAAGGTATGGGATCAGCACTGATTACGAGAGGGTGATCACATCCGTAAGAATTAGAGGGTGTGTGAAATTGTTTTAATGGAAGTATAGACATAAAATCTCACTAGGCCCGTATTGTCGACCGGAAATATGAAGATGAGCAGAGACATACAAACACAATAAACAACAGACTTACATGTAGCAGAGTTCGAATAGAATAATGTTCGACGAAGAACAGACTGTAAAGTGCAAATAACCAACTGAAACGCATCCTATAAAAAAAGAACACAACAGTGGTCGTTCGAAGTAGTCCATGGCAGATGAAGAACGGGATGGAAAATAACAACATACAAACATGGAGAGGGAGACTTAGGGAAAGATAAATATGGAAAAATCTCATTCAACACTAATATTACGGAGGAAATATTTTAGACTTGTTTGCGACAGGTAAAAGCTTTTAGAAGTCACCTACAGACATTTGAATAGAAGTCAGAAGATACAAATTACGACGTGAATTCATTTGGCACACTCAGCTGATGTCGGAGCTTTGTTAATCAGCCGCCGGTTCTGTGCGCACAAAGACAACTGGCTATCAATCTTTGCTTACCACGAGTTTCACCGTGAGTATCACTCACGATCCAGGCCGATTTGTACTTCTAACAATTTCACTTAAGTCGTGTTGTGTTGTTTTCACGCTAATCACACGTTTACGACTGATGAGAGTGTGTGCAATGAATTTATATCGTAGTTTGTGTCCTGTAACTATTCTATTCAAATATTCCCGAACAGTAAATTACATTTGAAATTCGTTCTAAACATCAGATATTCTTTGATTAATTGTTTTTTTTTCTTGGAGAAGATAACTATGCTTGATGAATTCACGCAGAAGCAAAACCTGTGATAGTACAATGTCTGTTTAGAAGCGAGTATCGTAAACCAATCGAGTGTAAAACAGCCCCCCCCTCCAAAATGATCGCAAACGGCCCCGTTACACACAGGACAATAGTGCACAAAGAAATTCCGGTTTGTAATAGAAAGATTACCAGTGAGAGTATCGTCCAAATGAAAACAAAGTCGATCACGAGGTATTTGGGGCATCATCAGCTAAACTTCTGGTGACCGTAACCGGTAATAACGACTGAAACTGCCTCATAACAATGAAGTATTCGAATCTCGTGAGCACTTCTAACCTCAATCACCTTATTACAAACGATACTCATGAGACCGATGGCTGAATGGCTAGAGGCTTCCAGTTTGAATTCTGTTCACACTACACAAAAGTGGACGGAGTGGTGTGCAGTGTTCAAATCTCATTGCTTGTGATCGGACCTATCGTATTCATATTGACATGTATCGGTGTAGTATCAGCTCATCCAGAGTGAAGGCGACTTCTTGCTGTAATTAGTATATGGGCAACCATCATTTAAGTGGTTTTGGGAGATACTGGGCCATTCATACTGTCATTAATTATAATTCGAAGATATATGTGATTTTAATTAGCAAGCCTAATTCAGCGCAATCCTAGCAGTACGTTATTGGACAGACGGATAAACTTGGCAATCGACTGGAATATGAAGGGTGGATTGGCGAACGGCGAATTGAGAAGCAGGATGGACAGTATGTGCGTGAATGTTCAAGAGTGAGCAATCAAATGCTAACATAAACAGTCCCAAGATATTACGTGACGGTGGTTCATTCTACGTGTGATCTGCAATCTGGAGCCATTCCTGCTTATGCCGTAATAAACTACTCACAAATAAAACCAGTGGGTGGCAAGCTACCTTAGTTCATACATTGGAGAGTACTTACCGGGTTCGCACGAGAAGGAAAAATAACCATTCGTCCTATGCAAGAAAATCTAATATCGGATGTGGGGAACGTTAACAAACGCGCAATCGAATACCAATCAGGTAGATAAGCGCCATCACAATCGTGGCGTGTCAATAGGCGTTATTGATCGTGATGGCAGACGGTATACAATACATGTCAGGCTTTGTAATGGATGAATCTCTAGTGTCAGCAGCCCTCTGGATAAGGCAATGTCGTTAACAGTGAGAGTTTAACAAAATTAACAGAAAACTATCCGCTCCCAACAATGTCCTTCTGGAAGGAAGGGAAATTGCAAAAGGGTAATGCCCTGGTCAACAGGTGCATTCTGTGCAATATTTGTCTTGATCTATACGATTGTCGTGGTTTGGATTGCACATACGCTCATTATCAATAAAGTCCGACTATTCTGGCCAGATATCTGAGGTCATAATGGCCTACTGTCTCCAATGGCCCATCGATACGAACGATCAGTTCACTTCAGAATAGTGACTGCTAATCATGATTTGCTAGGTCTTTCGACCCAAACCTCACGAAACGTCTTTGGAACCACTTCTAAAGAATGATTCCCTAGGATTTGCGACGACAAACACTTCCGAGATCATGGTAGCAGATGAACTCAGAACACATCGCAATGCTTATCAACAGCATACAAAAAAGAGTTAGTGAATTTATCTTCATCAAAAATTGATCAAACTGATACTACAAATCCGAAACCAAAATATCACATTTTTCAGAGCAAGCTGGCACAGATTGAACCATCCTTTGACGCTTAACTGTTCACAGCGTTCGACATCCAAACCTGAAACGTTAACAACAAAGACCACCTGGGCAATCGATACGGAGGAATCAGTGCACAGGCATAAAAAACACTGATTCCGAAGAAATGGACCTTCCATCTCTAGTTAGATGGGACCGAACAATTAGTTTTCGTTTAACAGTGTATCAATAACTTATGAATCAAACAAGAAATAAATTGACTATAGTTGAGTGTCAGTTCAAGTGAGTATTACAAGAAATTGTTGACGTTGATATCATTCGTTCAGTCCGATCAACACTGTGTTGCTGTTGAAATCGGCAGCACTCCCATGTCCACGGGTCAGATGCTATGGCATCAGTGGACGTCGGACCATATCTATCTGCTGCCAGTAGTAACCGCTTGTTAAAAAAAATAACAACCTAACCGGAGTATTTATTTTTTATTATTAATGTGATTCCTAGTGCTTTCTGTCTATATTCGGCGACAAGCTGAATGAGGTCAGATGTAAGATGTTATCTGAAAGAATATTTATAAATTACCCATTATGTGCCATTTTTGGTAAGACCTGCTTGCACACGTCAGTACTATTGAACGCTCATTACCATCATAACAGCCTTGAGCCTGACCAGAAAGTACTGTGGCTCGGGCTGCCGCTTACCTCAACAGTTACGTGGAATGTTCTAGAAGAAAACGTTACTAAGATGGTTGACTGACAAGAGAAGACTGAGCGGAAGAATTAGAAATTGCATGGATGCAGGTACGCCATTGACTGCAGCATATCGCTATCTCTGATATCGTTTCTAACCAGCGACTTGAGTGATTACGAGGACCCCAGCCGAACAGGCAACACCTGTTCAATTTGCTCAGTGGAACAGTCAATTGTCACATTTCGTGACCACGTTATTGCTTGACCACAACCAACTGTTGGTGATCTCAGCATATAATGCCCGGTACGGTAAACGTTTAGATGGTATGTGGAGTACGTGACCCAACCATCATGAAGTGTGCAACGTGATTAACTGACCAACTGATCGTGCATCCCCAGCGTTTCGGAATATGCTCCGGCGAACGGCCGTATTACTCACGCGGTCAGTCCACTTGATGTGGGCTAATTGGCAGAGACAACGCTGGTCAAACACAAGAAATCAGTTGACAACTTCGCTAGTGTCAAGTTTTTATTTGAACTAACGAGTTTGTACGAAGCCCAAGCCAAGACTGTGGTTTACTGTGAAGTCCTAATAATATCAAGTCATCTGTATCAAAATAAGGTCCATTTGAACATTTTCTGGTAATATGGTCGCTTCAACGTCAACTGCCTCTGGTCCAGCTAGTGTGAGCGTGTACTGCGATCACCTAAGTGGATAACGGGAAGGTGTGTGTACCAAGGCTGATAATTCATATAAACTGAGTGCTTGTGGATATGTGAACGTAGGTGTCGTGTTAAGAGAGGGGTTCATTGTATAGCTGGTTTACCCAAGCTCACAGAAGTTACTGCCAGCGTTGATAAGTTAGCTAGGGAATAGACAAAACGACCGAGATTAAATCTGACAATGAAATTATTCCTGATGAGTAGGCGGGGATTTGATTAATTTCAAGTTGAACATCACTCACACCTGATCGCAGATAGACTTTCCAAAGGCTGGTTGGCAAGTCTATTTCAATGCAAAGGTTGTGATCAAATGTGAGTGATGTTCAACTTGAAATAAAATTATCTGTTTAGAACTAACGCAGGGCTGATGATCATGTTGTGTTGAACCACAGTATTTTACCTAGCATGCTGCCGACCTCTAGAGCACTACATTACTTTGGGAAAGATTAACTCTTTCGAACACGAAGAATTTGGGTTTTCAGAATACCACAGTACTTAAGTCCCACTGTTCGATCGAGGACGAATGAATGAATATAATTCGAAATTGGAAGTCAACACTGAACCGGTACTAAACGGGTAAGTTACAGCTACTATACAGTCAAAAATTAGCTAGTACACATTAATGAGAAATATAAATACATCTGAGACCATGCACCAAAACAATGTTAGCGATTAAAAACACATGACGTTGTTGTTCACAAAAGTGATCACTGATCTTATTGATTGAAGAGGTTTTTGATGAGTTTTGATGTGACGACCAAGCAGTTCACAGAAAAATGCGAATTTCGTATTTCATTTTGATCCGGGACAACAATAACCACAAAGATTGTACAGTGGTTCAATATTCCTCTTAGATTATACCTTTACTTAACATTAACATTTTGCTTCTAATTATCTATAAATGTACAGAATTGCAGCAGGATGAGTGAGTTCTCTGACGGATGATCGGTTTCTCACTCTCCAGACTTGGAATTATCCGCCGTAAAGTCAGAAGATGAATCTCGGGCTGCCGATCAAAATAACCGGAAATCATATTCAATAACTTTATATACACTGTCTTATGAGCCAGTTCACCGGTGCCATCTTAACGACTGTAGACAGTGGAATGCCTCCTGGGCATTTAGATACTGTGGTCCTGTTGTCCGCACGATTTGTGCGGTGTCTGAACAGAAGTACATGGAGCTCCAAAAAATAACCTCTTTTCGGATCGAGCTGATTTTCTAGTACCAATGGCTTGCCAAAGGTGATACACATTGGACGTTATCGACAGTCAATTGGAGAAGTAGATAATAGATAGATAGGTAATAGTAGATAACGAAGGCTGAAATATCCAATTGCGTGATTGCGTTTCCATAGCGTTAGAAGTGTAGAATGAGGTTACCATGCCAATGATGCGGCGATTCCGCGTAGGCACAGAATAATAGATAGCGAGTTACCGTGACAATGAATTTACGAAACAGGCTCGACAAAAGTAGTTTTGTCTCACAGGTAAAATACGTATGTTTGCGTGTAACAGAGTAATGATATAAAATTGGAATGTAGTCAGACTGTTAACTTACCACCAACGAGGACTGCGTGCCAGGTTTAGATGTACCTTCCAGTCTGGCTAAGGAGAGAGCAGAGAACAGATCGCCCGTACCACGAAACTCTGCGTTCAGCACAGGGATGATTAGACGAACTTGTTCAAAACATTCTGATTCTAAACGAGCAAATGGAAAGAGTCGAGAAGCACTATTACATTATTTGGATAGTGCACCGCAGAACACTAGCTAAAGTGCAATTAACACCGTGTTCTGTGATACAGAGTACGAGATAATACACACAGAGTAAGCCATTAATTCATTCTTGCTAATGTTCGTCGTGGGCACCTAATGTGTCTTCATTGATGCTCAGCGTTCACCAGATTGTTTGACGTGTGTGATGAAAGTGGAACATTAAAAGAGAACTAAGGAGGATAAACAAGATATACTCAATATCATGCTGACAATCATCAACATGCATATTGCTAGTTGATGCTCAAGACAGGAAATACATTTGAAGAGAGAGTGAGCATTTGTGAACATCAGTTCTCCAATTCGTTTCGGTAGGGCTTCTCTGGGTTGACAAGATGGACATTAACGCACTCATTATTTTAATCGTAACTTAACAGACGATACGGTCAAGCGGAATTTATTGCCAAGCAACTACTGCTGCATAGATACATATTATAAATACCACTAAAATTATCACTGGAAATAACAAAGCATTCGATATCAATGCAACAAATAGGAAGGAAACCTAATGTCTAGAAGCTGGCGTTCAAACGTTTGAAATCAAGGTGTACCCATTGAGCATAAACCTGAATAAAAGTTAGAAGTGGGGCAGCATTTGTGAGACGGTTGTCCAACAGTTTTTAGTAACCCAAACTGATCAATTTCACGGGCAACTCAGGTAAACAACGTCCACGACGATAACAACATCCATGCTACTGAGACCGATTAGCTATGGTCTCCGCTGACATATCTAGCCAAAGACTGGGTGGGTCAACGAAAAAAATGCGACTTACAGTTCTTAATATTCTAACTATTGCCCCTTCCTACCTTAATCATCCGTTGACCACCCCGCGCTTTGATCCAATGAACTGGGTGGCCGGCAGAATGCACAGTAAATTACGAATCGGCTTATGCATCCCAGTCAATATACTTTGGATGTTAACTTGATTGATCCTCACCAAAAAAACATGAGAGATTGTGATACACCTTTTTGTAATGCAGTGAGAAGAGCTCGAAAATTCCCAAATGCAATGACAACCCCTATTCTACACATGGATGTGGTCTCGAGTCCGAGCAAATTAAAACACATCCAAGCTTAAGCACCCGGCTAGATATGCTAAAAAACGTTATGCATTATCCGAACGAACACCTAAGTCGATCGACTGCGAGCAACCTGACATTCAAAATGTGTGACTCCTTGAGCATCACATAGCTTGTCAGGCTAAACGGGACGATGTAGAAATCGGATCGACAGAATAGCTCGTGTCAAACAGACTATTACGCAAAGCACTAACTAACTGCAATTTTCTAGTCCTCCGAGGTAGGGTTTAGAATAATCTGGGCACTCCTTCCGGAGAAGCGCCACTAATTCGAGTTCACTGCCCTCTATCAGATTCACAGCGCTACAGACTATTGAAATAAGGGGGTCGGTAGCCATTCTCTTGTCTAATTCTGACCGTCTTGGTGGTATACCAGCCCACACAAATAGTATGTGTACAATACTGCATCCGCAGCCTTGTAGTGCAAACCGAGGCGACCTATGTGCTGCATATAGCAAGATGGGTGAGCAATTATATCCCGGTGCTGATGACTATTCAACTGTCCTTCACAATTTGGCTCTTAACTTCCTCTTACATCGCAATTCTAGCCCCATCCACTACACCTCACAACATACACCCAACCTTATCTGCATCGTCTCAGCAAACCACATCCCTTGCGATCCAATATCTGGTTCGCGTTGCGGCTGCAAACGTTAGAAGAGACAGTTGCCAAACGAGTTCAACAGCATGAATGATAACTAAGAAAATCGGAACAAGTAGGTCAAAGGGACATTCCTGAAGTAAAAATTCGTATATGATAAAAACAGTTGCTACCCTGCTCTCATTGCAACTCGGTTGCCTGCATGGAAGCTATGGATATATCAATACTAATCAAGTGAGGTTAATCATGAGGTTATGTAGTAAGTCCCGTTTCACTCCTGTTTTCTAACTTTAAATCAAGGTTTGTCTTTTCTTACCTCATGATTTTATGACATTCTGGTGCACTGCTGCTGAAAGTAGGGTGTTAAACCCATTAAAAGTACCGGAGTCAGCAAATGTGTTTTGACCCACTGGTCAACAATAACGCGAAATGGCTAGCGCACGAATATACGAATCACGGACACGTAGCACAGAGCGTAACGATACGCAAATCCTGGGAGAGCACAGGAATCCTCGACGTTTAGTCGAGGATATATTTGCTCCCAAACCAAAAGCAAAATAACAGACCAGCGTCTGCATACAGAAAGTCTTTGAACATCTTTGAATAATTCCATCAGAATTGATTCATTAAGAGTGGAATAGGTAAATTAGAGACGGAGGAGAAACGTACACCAACATTACCGTTTAGCACGTTATGGCGCAAAAAGACAAAATTCAAAATCACAAATTATTCTTCGAATATATCTCAAAAAATAAATCATTTTTAGGGGTTATCGATTGGGGTTGTCGATTGGAGTTAACAGACAGTAACTGTGTCTCCATTTTGAGACGATCGGGCAACCTGACCATTACTCACAAGCGAAAGTGGATGAGCGTTCACATATGATAATTCGCTCGTGCCTAACGTGAGGTCAGTGGCGCAGTGGTAAACACGGTTGCCTCATGAACAGCGTGTCCTTGGTTCAAGTCCCGGCAGTGGCGATGACATGCACTACTGACGAGCTCTAATGAGAGCGAAACTCGAGTCTAGTGCTTCTTTTCGAAAGAGGCCGACTGGATAGTCTATGGGAATGCGACAGCTGCGATCAATTGTGGGTGATGTTCAACTTGAAAGTGGATTTCCTCTAACACTATTGCACTGGATTAAGGTCTAGTCTTTCCATAGCCATCTCGCGTTAAAGATATTTTTGACAAATTCACGAAGCCCTGTTCTTACGTCCACCATCTATAGTTTCCCCATTCTACATAACCTAGTTAGTCGGTTTAACAATACGTGTACTGTTCACCCGTTGGTTTTCACGATTTTTTGTTTAAGGATGTCACACGCTGTTAAATCCAAAAATCATCTGTCAGGTTATATACGAATTTCTAGTGGATAGACCATTGAGTAAAACATTTCTGAATAGCTCACTTAGGAAAATGTTGCACCCAAAATTCGACTTGATAAAACTTACCCCATTAATCCACACATCTGTAAATATACTTCTACATTTTTAGCTGGATCTAGATTTGATAAGCATGCAGTTTATCAGATCTGGTTTTTCTCTCCTTTCGTTATTCTTTATTAATCTCGATTTCTATACAAATCAAATTTTTCTATGCTATGAGTAAATATGAAACCGAATCGATAATTCCACTCAGTTGATATCAAATGTGGCTGTTTACAAAATTCTTTAAGAATTTTATTTTAATCACTACTATTAATACTATTGTGATATAAGCCCATTAAGTCAATTAGTCTTCGTTTTCTGAGGAGATGGGCACGTTACAGATTAAAACTTCACCTTTTTGACTAGACTTGAGATTATCAGGCTATGCAAACCGCAAACAAATTGATCATTGGAAGATTCAAACGTACGGCTGTAATCAGAGTGAAGCCAAGTTGAAGATTTGAGCTTTCACATCACACTGAGTTATCTACCAAGCGACATACTGGGAGTGAATACTGTCAGACTGAACAAATATAATAGAAAATATCGAAGTAACTGGAGCTCGAATCTTCAACAATACGATTGCCAGTCAGCACCGTTACTATCTCGAGTGTGTACATCCTAACGATACGGGTGTCAGATAGTTTGCTAGGCAATGTTGAGTTCCGCAAACTCAGTCAGGAGAATCAAGCATTATCAGACCACATCGTATTTAAAAAAAAAACGGTACTAAGCAACTAGTATGAAATCAGTCACACATATATACAAAAACACACGGAAATTACTCACCATGATAAACTGATTCTGTTGATAAGGGTTGGTTTACAGTTTGGGCATCTCCACTCTGAAATCCCGGCCTCAGACGACTCGCGTAGCCCAACATACAGTCATGGTTAGGAAAGGAAGAGCGATGTGCGTCGGAACGAATATCCGTGCTACTAATCACTACGGTGGGCACGTTAAACTGGGTGTGAAGGGCACGAATACAGGACAATGCAGATGCCTCGTCCGTAATCGAACAACCAGTGAGCAACCTATGAACAATACAAATTTAACGAGGAATAGATATTAATGACAACACCATTAAGTGTGAAGATCGAGTGAGCCACTGTGCACATTAGAAGACAAAACTAACAAGGTAGCTCGGTTAAAAATGAGACAATCGACACAACTAGGAAAACTTCCGCAAATGAGAAGTCGTTATTTCCGAGCTAATCTGAGTCTAACTGACAGTCTGCTAACCTGACCACTTTCCTGGATGACTAACACGAGAGATTCATTATAAAATGGGCCGTGTGCGCAAAACCTCGGTCCTCAACTTGACGAGGTGGTATTGCGGTTCGATCAACAATTAGTTATAACAACGTTGGAGACAATTATGGGGGAGAATATCTTCTCAAAAGTGCTAGTTAATATAAGATTAAGTGAAATACTTAATAGCAGTCGCTCGGATGTAGGAACGCCATGAACAATGGCAGGCTGCCATGTAGGATGGCGATCCAAGGCAAATTATTGTGAAATCCCCAATCTAACAGACGGCATCTACATACCCTACTAACATTTGATCATACATGAGCACGTGATTGTTGTTACACTGAGGCAAAATTCCACAAGGCAGAAACTATGACTTAAGAGATTAGAATGGTTTCAGATGCCACGTGGCTTCCCACAGATATAGAGCAATATGTTACCAATCGGTCGTCAAAAATGCTATCACATGGAAAATTTCTCTTTCAGGCTGCAGAAAATTGAAGACTGGGTCATCTGTCCAATTCGAAAATCTGTATGATCAATTTCAGCATCATTGGATAACGTCTGAGAGAGACTAAAATTGGTAGAAACCAAAACTAGTGGATGTAGCCTACCAACATCAGAACTACACAGAAGGTGCCACGATCTAGTAACAGCAGCATCCTTCTAAAGTTTGAGGGATATAAGAAAAAACGGGGACCTAAAGTTGTTAAATCCGGATAAAGGCTCAAGGGTTGCATTGATGGGTAAAACGGAATGTATGGAGAGAAAGAATGAAGTTCTTAGTGGCACCTGAAAATTTTTGTAGGACGATAATCCGGAGAAAGGAAATCAGCCACAATTTAGAAAAATAGAAGACAAGTGATGTAAGCTCTGATCAGTGAAAGTTGACGGAATCAATGGGCACATGTACAGACTGTCTGAAACCAACAGAAACTCAATGTCCCACTTCGACCCACTACGTCAATGTGCAACGCATAGTGGCATAAATTAGCCCGTTAACTAACTGATTAGCTTGAACTGATCAGGAAACAATTGAAATAGTACAGTCTGAAAGTTGATCTTGAACTTGTGAACTGAGTTGACGGTTTGAATGTTCAGGAAGAATGATGTGTTTAGACCATGTGATTTCCCCATTTGCGAAAAATATACTTTATGAAACAGTATATAGTAACCGCGAACTTATCGTAAATAACGATGATCATTTTCCTATTCCAATGACCACAGTAATATCACTAGTGCACACGCAATGTGAGATTCAATTTCAAGACGTTTACCTTTCGGCAAGTGAACGGGTAGTCCGCCGGCCTAATTTCTTCACAGCTAACATAGAATCTATATTGTATAACAGTGTCAAAACTGGTGTTGTATAGACGACATCCTAGCTAGTTGTGACAGCCCATGTGATTGAAGTGTTGGCTTTAAAGCTGAACCAGGTTTACGAAAACCTAGACGTTCTAGTCATCCGAAGATCAGATGGCACGATAAGATCTATCTGCAGGAGGCTAATTCGAACAGAATAGCACATGCACTATGAAAGCTTCTATTCAGTACAATATAAGAGAAGCCTACGTAGAAATTTTTTCACAAAGCTCGGAGGCTATATAAGAAAGGCAATCTACCGTTAGAATTAAACATACTGACACACTTGCAGGCCTGCACTTGGTCGAACGTGAGAACTTTACGCCAGTTAGTATAGAAGGTTGGTGGGGGTTACTGAAATCGGGTCCACGATGTCTAAGACAACGTTCGTACTTGGTTTTGTTGTGTACGTAACGGGTTGAACAGAAGCTGGGATGAAAGCACAGCTTTGCTAGTCAACTGAAACAACCAATAATTGTTTAGACACTGTTAAATGCATGGACATTTGAAGTCACCGAAAATATTATTTAACCTCGATTTTTGTATGTATGGTGCCTGGGGCTCATCACGAGCACGTAAAACAATCTCCTTCCCTGTTATGGCCTTAGACCCATTGGACGCATTGAACTCCTGGATAGATGGCTATATAAACGTACACCTGTATGATGTGATGACCTGGTCTTTTCTGAACCGCATCGACCCAAAGGGCTATGCTGAATAGGACATTGATACTTCCGGCTTCAACCATATCAAACAGTTCGGAAGGTAGCAGCCAGGCAAAAAGGCAATTAAATTCATAAGTTATTGTGTCGCACTACTAACTTTATAGGTAGTAAAGCACGAATCTATGCGTATACAGTGTAACCATATTTATAGTTGCAACACTGTTATCTTCCGCTTACGGAAGGAAAGAGAAAAGTTACTCTCGAACAAACAGTACTCTGACCGCCTGACGGTTGACCGTGACCGCCAGAGTACTATCCTATACAGCCGAAAACACGGACATCAATTATCAGAAATTTGATGTAGACTAAAGTATTTCTACAGTGAGCAGCAGTACTCAGAAAGAGAGGTCAACGTCACTGCACCCTCGAACTGGGTTAGCCCTCGTTACAAAATAAGTCAGACTTTTGAACCGCTGGCTCCGGGCGTTGTCATCCAAGAACACCCTATATCCTGTTCCAGCGCAGGCCAGGCATTTGAGTTAGAGGTTCCGGCTGAGGTTCCCCAAACAACCCGATTCCATACTATCTCACGGGTTAGAGTGCTGAGAAGGAGACACAATCTGAGGTTCCAAATGACAAACAGAGACATGCGCGTCGACACGAGACGTTGTCTGTCGGGACGTCGGATATGCATGCGCAGTTGGATCGATGCAGCACTGGACGATCGGAACCCCCGATCGCGCTGATCACCACGAAACTGAGCCATTATAGCACCGATGTAACAGTTTTGAGTGAGGCAAGGCTTGTAGACCAAGGTAGGCTCTGAGAAGCAGGTGCTGGGTACAAATTTTATTGCATCAGTAACCTGGTAGAGGGTGCTCAGGAGCATGGTGTATGTTTCACAGTCGCTGATCGCATTAATAACTACTCATGTCCGTGCATCCATCTGCAACTCGGTGTTTACGGTTTAAATAGGTGTCAAACTGATGATACAAACACCAATTCTATGACCGACTGTCTGCCACAATCTGCTTGACACCGGTGAACGACCGAGTGTTTGTTCTGGCTGAGTTCATCGCACGAGTCAGGAGCAGTTGAGCGGACTGGCTAGCAGTCCGCGGACATTACAGTGTTGGTGCAGTCAATGAGAACGATGACGATGATCATCATCATCATCATCAACGTCATAGCAGCCAAGAGACTGACCAAAAGGTACTGTGGCTCGAGCCGCCGCTCACCTCAACAGTGACGTGGAACATCCTAGAAGAAAACGCTTCTAAGAAGTTTAAAAATTAATAAAAGATTAAGCGGAAGAACTAGAAATAATATGGGTACAGGTACGCCATTGACTGCGACACATCGCCATCTCGGATAGCATCTCTAACCAGCTGTTTGAATGATCATGAAGACTCCAACTAAGTAGGCGACACTTACCCACTTTGCTCAGTACAGCAGTGAGCACCTTCATATTTCCTGACCACGTTTTTGCATGACCACCATGTGGTTTCATCCAACTGTTGGTGGTCTCAGTATATAAAGCCCGGTAAGGTAAACGATCAGATGATATACGGGATACGTGACCCAACCATCACAAGCTATGCAACGTGATTAGTTGACCAACTGATCGCGCACCCCGAGCGTTCCGGAATATGCGCCGGCGAACTGTCACATTGCTCGCGCAATCAGTCCACTTAATACGGGCCAATTGGCAGAGACAACGATGATCAAACACAGCAAGCCTGTTAATATATTCTTTGTGAACAGGCCACGCTCCCGAACCATAAAGCAAAATGAAACACACACAGGCATTATATACTCCTCCTTTCAGCGACAACCAAACGTCTTTTCGACGCCACAGATGACACAGTTTGGCAAAGGCGACTCGTGCCTTTGCAATCCTCGCTGATATCTCATCAAAAATATTACAGGCTGACAAGATAGTGCTACCCAAATATGTGAAACTAACCACAGTCTCAAGCGGATTACCTGCAATGAAGAAACTAGGAGTTGAAGTGCCCCAGTCCTGAAACAGCACTTTGCACTTTGAAGGTGCGAAGCGCATTCCATACAAACCAGCTCGGTCACTCACCTTGTTCCGTATGGTCTGCATGTCTTCGGTAGAGCGGCTAAGTAAGACAATGTCGTCCGCATACTCCAGATCGGTCAATCTAGCGCACCCTCCAGAATGTTACCCATGACAAAATCGAACAGGAAGGGGGAAATCAGACAACCCTGACGAACACCACTAGGAGTGATGAACGCCCGACATAGTTGTCCATAAACTCTCACCCTGCTTACAAAGCGGGCATACAGTGATTTCAACAGATTCACGTATTTCTCTGGAACTCTCTTGCGGAGAAGACTGCTCCAGAGAACGTTACGAGAAAATGAATCGAAAGCAGCTTTCAGGTCCAAAATCACCACGACTGTCGGCTGTCTGTAACAGTGCCGATGTTCCAAGATCCGTCACAAGGTAAAAATGTGATCAATGCACCCCCGACCGGAGAGAAATCCTGGCTGTTCTTCACGTATCTGATTTTTTCTGGGCTTAGTGAGCCAATGTAAAATGAGGCCAGTAAGCAACTTGGACGCAATAGATACCAAACTTATGCCTCTGTAGCTATCACACTGACTTCGGAACATCTTTTTGAAAATGGGAATTACTGTTGATAAGCACCAATCACGAGGTACCACTTCAGTTTCTCAAATCGTCTGGAGGAGTTTTGTCAGTTCT
>JTDE01003962.1:0-10124 GCA_014338405.1 Paragonimus skrjabini miyazakii
TTTTGAACGACCTTCAAGGCGAATCCCGCGAAACGGATAATTGCCAATCATTCTATTGTTGTACACTTGAATGGTGCACACTATCTAACTGCTCGACTTCTGCTAGTTGCTCTTGTAGTGGATGTAAACGCTATATACAATATGGGTGTGAATATGAAAGCAAAATGGTGATAAAAAATGGAAACAACTGACTCACAGCAGTTCGTGTAAGGTGCGTCGTTTAGAGTTCCATCACACTGAATGAAGTGTCCAATCGATGCGATCTGTCGTATAGTTCCCAGGTAACTTAGGCGGTCACAACGAAGATAACTCCTACGACCGGCGGGTTTGGAAATGTGCTGAAATAAATGTGGATTCCGTTAGCCGTTATCTCACCCAAAAATCTGTACACAAACGACACTGGACGCAAAGGGAAAAAACAGGGCTCGCGACCTCGGAAGTGTAATTTTTATTGTAGATTGAGTCAACTCACATGATTTAAACGCGTGTACATGTGAATTTGAAGAGCGTGAAAAATGTGAAAAAAAAGAGAATTATGCAGTAAAAATGCTTGTAGGGGACTAACCCAATACAAAGATACAAAAGCCAATATTCAGTTCAAAACGCAGTAGCCGAATAGCTCGCTACGGACAATCCCAATCTATACGAAACAGGAACGTCAAGGAGACGAGACGCGCGCACCAAAGGTGTATTGCTAAGCAGAATCAATTCAAACAAGTGATGTTCATTCTATACAAGGGAAAGTGGTGCAAACTGTATATAACAATAAAGCGGAATATGAAAATGTGTACGATACCCATATGCTGAACAAATCGCTACACTCCAACACTTAACACCCAGTTTTCAATAATCGCCTTTTATATCAGCAGACGCCCGCTTGAAAGTGAAGAAGAAAAACCGACTGGATCCGGGACCTTTGGGCCTCTGTCTCGAACCCGTGTATCAATCGCTGAGTCGCTGGAAACATACTCTACCCATTTCATCAGTTTACATGATCGAAGCCGATAGACAACTACTTTGCTGTCAAACTGAGATAGAATTAGCTGTGGATTTATACATCTCGAACTACCGATTCATACCGGAAGACCTTGAGGCGGCGATACTATACAAGCATTATATTTCTAGCGCCACAAGAAACCAGTAGAAATATTGCGCTACGCCCGCCACTTCAAACGCCTTCGCATTCTGTTGTCGGATGCAGAGGGAGGTTAAGACTCTAAACTCGGGACGCAAGATTGGTTCTGAATATGAAGTGGCATTCACCGCTGTGGACGGTGCGTTCAATGAGTATTGCGAGAGGTTGAACTTTCGACTTAATAAGCGGAATTCAGAATATGCACACCACCCATTTTTGTGGGACAGTGATTCTGAGTTTGAACCGTCGGACCATGAAACTAAGACTGCTCTCCAATGCAGTCATGCAGACGTTAGTACAGAGACTGCTGCTCAAAATTCTTCTCATACAGTCGATCGACGTGTTCAGTGAGTTTTTACTGGTTGTTATCGCCATTCTAACGTTCATTCAGCGGGGATACGTTTCACTCATCCGTTCAACCGGTGTCAGTAAAACACGACTTAGGTAATTCAGTTAACACCCATATGTTCACGTTTCCAAAGGCATTGTGGCAAACTCAGATGATAATCATCAAGATAAACTAGCAACCATGAAAGAGTCTGGAACTCAAACTGTACGGCCACGTGCGTTGCATCAGCATATAGAAGCCCGAAAATCGTTTGTCCCATATGCTGTTGGTTGCTCCGATCCTTCTAGTATCAAGCGCACATTCAACGTCAAGTCGGAATCTGATGTGAGTGAATATGCAGCGATTCTTCCTTAGTTATTTCTGGCCTTTTAGATTCCCTCGTTATTTCCCGCATTAAAATCTCTTCAGGTGGTGTTGTGGTCCTGTGGTGTTTAATATAAATCGTTTATTTAGCGCTTCTACAGCATTGCGCTAGCTTGCGAAACTTAAGTAGCTCCATTGATCCGGTGGGTTTCTGGCTGTGGAGTATTCACATCATAACCTCAGATGACTCTGAACAATTGTGTACATAGATACCGTTAATATACCCACTGGCCTGCGCCTTACTTCAGCCGGCCAAACGTCGACCAAACCCTCTGACCCGTCGTGTATAGGGAAAGCGGTGTTCTGGATGGCGGGGATATGAACAACGAACTGGTTTTCTGGAACTCGGAACTTTACTTCTCGGTTTGTGGTCTATATATGTGAACACGACAAAAGCTATAAATGAGTTGTATACGATAAACTAAGAAGAATGACCAGCTTTGCTACCTTAATGTGATGAGTAGGCTTGTACAATGCATCAACCCGAGGTCTACGCTAACCTGATCGCCCAAGGTCCGATGGTGACCGCCGGCAGTGGAGGTGTAAGGAATGGAATAGAACCGCATGTCTCCAAGGGTACGATAGTGCTAGCTAATCTGAGGCACCTATGGTGACAGAGAAGTATCTCTTTGAGACTTAAGGGTCGCGTATATCAGACATCACTAAGGGCTGTATTACTTTACGGTAGCGAAACCTGGCCGCTCAGGGTAGACGACGTAGACTGTCTTCATGTATTTGACCACCGATGTTTATGTTCGATCGCTCGTATCGGGTGGCATCAGCGAGTAAGCAGTGAGGAAGTTAGGAAGCGACAATTTGGTAGCGATTGTCAGACGATGTATTGCTGTCTGTGATGATTATCACACGAATTTTTTCGCTCAGTTCTCACATTTACATAGACTTAAATGGTTAGCTCACGTACTAAGGATGCCATCTACTCGTCTGACACACTAATCACTCTTTCTCGATGTTGCGACCGACTGGCGTAAGGTGATGACCCGGCGTAGACAAATGAAGTCGTTCACGAAGGGGTTGGTCATCGTAGATCGGGTTCGTCTCCCGGGTTGGGGCCCTCGCAACTCACATAGTCAGTGGCCTGAGACGTTAGGTGAGATGGCAGCTAATCAAGCTCAGTGGCGTGGAAGTTGTCGTTGTTTAGCCGAGTTGTCTGTGAAGTGAAAAACCGTAAGGAAGCTGTCTTGCTGTGGACGCCTTATGTTCACTTACAACTTGGTTGTTTGTTTGCAAAGTGTAAACACCTTAATATTGTTAGTTTGCTCCATTTTTGTCCTCTTTCCTCACTATACATTTATGTTTGTTAATCTGTAATTTTGTGAGCCATTTTGGGACCGACGGCGGCCCGTACCCACGTGTACGGTTCAAGGCTTGAAATGGTGATCGTTTGGCTACCTGCAGACTGTTGACTGTTGTACACTGTCATGTCGGATTATGTTGCTGATCGGAAATATCAGTGATCGGCTTAACAAATAGCACCAAGCATATCGTTGGGCTGAGTACTCTGTATCTTACTGACCAATGACCACTTTGTTGCGTGACCACCTCGGGTTTTTGTTCAATCTTCGGGAGTCTAGATACCTTGAGTTTTGATACGGCAGGTGCTTTATTGATATACGAATTAAGTGACCGTACACTTGATAAGGGCACCTTCATTATTTGATCAGTTGATCATTCTGAAATTGTTGTAAATGTGCGCTACCGAACGACCTAGATGCCCACTCGATGTCGGCCAATAGACAACACCAACGTGCACGCTCATCGAGTCTGTTTCTGCCCTCATCACGAAAGTACGGAGTTCCCCAGCCGTTGCGTTATGTGAACTATATACAACGCATTTCTTCCTTCCTGACATCTTTCTGCCACCATTAATTTTCTGGTTGATACGAACAGTATGCGTTTGTTATTTCTCCATTTACCTCAGCATTATTGTACAACGACGACCCAATATTACCACAGGTGGATAGTGTGGTCGTCGGTTTCCAGCAAACTACCTTTAGTAAAAAAGAATGGGATGGAAACTCCATACCTTACACATATGTTTGCACTATTCGCTGTTTCCATGTCATAGGTGTTTGGGAAACGTCTTTTCAGCATTTCCGTGGAAACTCACTTTGCAAACTCGTTTATTGAACTCGTGACAAATTAGTGGTCGCGACTTTGTACTTCATACGTTTGAACGTGTCAAAGAAGAACCCATGAACGTTTGGTTTTTGGAAACTGACAGTTCTCAATAAAAAGCGATAAGTACAAGGTAAAGGTTTTAGCCCTGACTATGCGAACTATAAAAAATCGGAAAGGATCGGTGCCATTGAAGCTTACCATTGCATTCAGTTCGGCCCGGAACTATTAGCGATTTGTTTTCTCTATCCTCCGACCGTTTTCCCCCACGGTAATCATGGTGTACACAGTTCAGCTGATTTCTTGAGAAGACGATCTGGTTTCCTTCGATGTCACCTTACTGTTCACCAGTATACCGTAGAACCTTGCGGCAAAACGTTTAAGACTAATAATAAGTGAGGACGACAATCTCCGGGATAGGGCGAATCTTTCTTCAGAAGAATTGATTCAGCTAGTGAAGTTCTGGATAAAGACATCTATAATTTAACAGCCAATTTTACTTGCGAAAGAGGCACACCACTGAGTGCGCCAATGCCGGAGTTGTTTGCAGATTCCTTAATGATTCCGAAACCTTTCGGTTTCGTTATGTGGATGACATTGTTATTTTACCCCGGACTCAGCGTCACCAGCCCCACGTTCGCCTGAATCCCACAGTCAGTGGAATAACCCTAACAGACGATGGGACAAATTCACATCCAGCGTTCCTCAGTGTGTCGGTTATAGGATGACCTGATGGCAAACTTGAAACTACTGTCTTTCCTAGACCATGAACAGCTTTTCAAGTTCAACAGCAAACATTCCGCCTACACCCTTAAAAGCTGTCTGGGCATTGGTTCGACTGGCAGACACGCACTGGGAACCCATATGCACTTGGGGACAACTGATACGTCTGTGGCGGGCTAGCAAGTCTTGGTAGTACCGTCATTATTATCTGTGGTACACTGTTAACATTGATTGCGATTATTTGAAACGGTAAATGTATTAGGATATCCCATCCCATGATTAACTGTTATCCTTCCCATCGCAGGCTGCTTACCGTAATTTTTGTACATGGCGCATTCCTTCCGTGTGATTCGCATGCGTTTCACTAACAGATTTGAAATTATTCGTCACACTCCATTTGTATTAGAGCTAACAATCTATTTTATGTGTCCTTTCAATCATTTAGGTCTATCCATCAGCTATCCGGGCCGAGGCTAGACGTCGTGAACGATTGTTAAGGCTTAATAGTTTTAACTCTGGAGAAAACAACTTCACAAAATCTCACGCTTATTCACAACAGTTTGATCACCTCATGCAAGTGCGCAGTCGTCTCAGTGGTGAACAACGCTGCGAACAAAAGTCTCCACCGCTGTCGACAGCTCAACTAAATCCTGCCTCCGGGATTTCTCAGAAAATATCACAAGACGAACGACCCTCAAACGGTCCCGGTTATAGGAAAAATGATGTTTGGTTGTCGGAATATAATCGACAGTATCCCATTTACCCAGCTTCTGTGTATGCACGAAGTGCCTCTCTTGCTGCCGGTCGATGCCGGCCATTGAGTGCACGCTACGGTAGTGCACATACTCGGAGTCTAGTCCCTTCACATCCGGTCTTACTGAGCTCTCGTGGAGCGCCTGATCCTAGGTCAAATCGTCAACATACGTTTAAACACTGGGATGAATGTTGTTCTGCAGAGCTAGATGGATCTGGCGTGGCACCAATCCTTAGTGCCCGATGAACGGTACTTTCGACTCCAATCTGATTGTGATGCATTCGTTGGTGAATGCTATTTTAATTCCGGTCTGAGTGAACCTCATACCCCCTTTAAAGTGCTGTGTTATTCGAACGCTGGTAGGTAGATTTTTGCATTTCATTTTTCAAATTTTATTTGTCTTTTGGTCTATTTCGTTTGCCTGCGAATCAGCTGTGCCGTTGGTAATCTTTTTCGGTAATATAAATATATATCTGTTATCCGACATCCGCTGTTACAGTTTTCTAGGTTGAACTGAGTAACCGCGTTGTTTCCAGTACTGTGCATTTTGATCCTTTTGGATTACTAACTGGACAACAGAAACACTGTACTGCTAATGAATACGACAATATATACCTTCTCGTACCGACTTATGTTTTGAAAGCATGTGATTGTAATGTCTTTTTGTTTAAAATTTTTCTTCGATTTACTTAGTGCTGCACGCCTGATTACACATCTCTTTTGGTTTGCTATTAAACGTGCAAGTCAGTGGGATGCTATTCCGTTTATATACCCACTCGTTTTATAACTTTTTGGTTTTCAACGATCATGTTGTTAGTGCAAATTTGATTGCTTGCTACCACGGGTAGTCATCCTCTTCATCGCCATCGTGCGTAGTTGCTGTACAGTCGTTTTAAAAAAGCATCACGTTTCAAAAGTGGTGCAATAGGCCTAATTGCTAAACTTCTTGTGTCTGAACTGGCTCGATTAACATAAAGTTACTGACATCTTTCAAGCACATAGCCGAATAGAGAGTGTAACGGTATCCACGACCTAGCCCCGTTAATTATGCTTGCTTGACGGACGAATCGGCCAAACATCTATAACGTACTATCGGGAGCAAACGCAGGAGTTAGAGTATTTCAATAAGCTGCACAGCCTCTGCGAACTCGTTTAATAACCGTTAGCTGATACCACTCTGTGTGTGATATTATTGATGCGACATCTTGTTTTAAGTGAAACATCTTCTGGGTTTCACAGTTATCTCAAGTCGAAGAATACCTGTCTGGCTTTAGGAATCATGGCTCTGATTTCACTTCCCATCATTCAAAACCCATCTGTCTACGTACTCAGATCGATCATCAACTCTCAGAACTTCACTTCGATTTCCACGACTCTGTTATTATTGCACTGTTGAAACAACGTCTCACACTTTGAAACTTCAAAATGCACCTCAGCTGGCTGGATGAAGTGGGGAATACCATCTCACGAGGTCTATTCTTCATACAACAGTACTCCGTGGTGAGTATGGCCCATACCACGAGTATGACATCGGTGGTTGGTTATCGCGAGTTTATGTTAAAAATGAACACGCATAGGGAACGCAAGCAGCCTTGAAGTATGTTACTTTTTCAGACTCGTAATCGTGTAACAACCTGTGCCAGGAAGTTGAGTTACTAACGCAGTGTTGTGCTGAATAGCTCTTATTCACTTTCCCATGTAGTACATGCGCGTGTCTGTACGTGTACAGTTATTCCAGTTACAGTGCAGCCTATTAGATCCAGTCTTCGCAACGTATAAATCTAATGGTCTAAGCTGTGCAGACCGTGCGATTCATAGGCAGTTATAACGGACGGGAAAAATCACCTGAACATCCGTACTCGAACCTTTGGTTTAAGAAAATCAGGTTCGTCAGTTGGTTAGGCGAAACATATTTGTGTTTCGTAAGACACTAGCGATCAACGGTCATCTGTGGATCTTGATAACTGTTGTGTATGTATATCCTACAGGGTAATTGATTCGATGTTGGAAGTGGTCCTTCCTATTTTTGGTTTTCCGAGATCTTGTGAATACCAGGTTATACTTGCGTTTTGAAGTGGACATCCAGTCACTTCAGATATTTAGCCTGCTCTTCGTGTTCGTCCGACTTTGCATTCCAGCTGCTACCTTAACGGTTTGAAGTGCGGTTGATTTAGCTATCTGAGGAGCGGCCACATAATCACCACTTCGCTTAACGTTTTGGATTTCGACCGTTCAACATTAGCGTTGTCACGAGAAAAGGCTAGCTGTTTACGAAATACGCTATCGGCTTAAAGCATGGCAAGATAGTGCTGTTGTTCTAGCATTTTTGTCAGGAATAGCCGGGTGCTGTTCCACCTGATTTGTGGGTGTACTGGCCGTCTACAAGGTATTAGTGAGACGATATGTGAGGTAGATGACACGAACTCACAGCCTGTCACGGTAGTTCGACAGGTCAGTCGAGCACTTCGAGGAACAGTCCGACTAGCCTGATTCAATTTATTCAGCTATGGATGATGGAAATTTTGTGGTTAGTTTTGAGACTTCCGAGGGTTCTCGATCAGAAACCGAAAGGGTTTTCCAGCGTAAAATACTGGAAGGTAATAGAGCCTGAGTTACGGACCTTCCTTTTCCGGCTTCCTTTTTGAAAATAAGAATGAATGTTGATAACCACCAGTAATGAAATAATCTTTCACTCCCCCATGTGGAACACAAAAGTGTAGTCACTTCAATCGGCATTGTCTTACCATCTCTGGAAGATGCACATATATCGGCAGCTGTTTTGCGTGTCCTCCTCAGGTGCCGTTTGTTAGGGGTGTCCGATTTCCTCCCTTTGCAACTTTGTAGTGGACGGTATTATGAAAAGAGCATCCAGAGGTTCTGGGGATGTCGAAATGGAGCTTATGCCTGGTAGTAAACTGGTTGGTATTAAGTTTGCGGACTACATTGCTTCACTCAGTTCTTCTGCATACAACATGCAGACCATGCTGAGTCGGTTGGATGATATGGCTGGTCTGTGTAATATGCAGTGCACATTCAAAGTGTAAAAGGTTACTTTGAGATTGGTTTGGCAGTGGCCGTCTCTCATTGTCAATAAGTCATTGGCTACTGTCGGTCGCTTCATCTGTCTGGGTAGTTTCTTCTCGTCAGTCTTTAATATTGTTGACGAGATGTTCACGAGGGCACTGAGAGCACGTAGTGAATTCGCCAACCTTTGTTAGCTGTAGCCTGGAAAAGTCTTCCGTTTATCGATTAAAGGCGTGGTTTACAACGTTTGCGTGTGTGTGTGTTCAGTTTTACTCTTTGGATCAGACACCTGGCCCATTTGCATGGAAAGTGCATCTGGACTCTCAGTATTTGACCATTGTTGTCTCCACCAGTTGGCCAGCATCAAATGGGCTGTTTGTGTGAGCAACGAGGCAGTCGGTCCGTGCGTATTTGGGGATTGGGCGCGTTCGCGACTAGCAGCCGAGGTATTGGAAATTCACAATCTTCACTGGTTGGATCACTTACTCCATGCGTCGCTGAGGCATCTGCCGCATCGCGCATTGTTCAGTGGGGTTAGTGGTGGTTGGGAGAAACCGCGAAATAGCGAAAGGATTACGTGATCACAGGCTGTGAAGGTTTTGATGTTCCGCTGAGGAAGGTTGGTAGGTGTTTACGTGGTTAAGGAGCTGGTGACCGTCCACCCTGCTGGTTGGAACACAGTAGTGTGCCACATCTAACGGCAATCCCGTATGCACAAACTTGATCTTTTTAATGAAAATTGTTTTTTTAATTTGCTTCATTTTTGTCCTCTTTCCTCACTATACATTTATGTTTGTTAATCTGCAATTTTGTGAGCCATTTTGGGACCGACGGCGGCCCGTACCCACGTGTACGGTTCAAGGCTTGAAATGGTGATCGTTTGGCTACCTGCAGACTGTTGACTGTTGTACACTGTCATGTCGGATTATGTTGCTGATCGGAAATATCAGTGATCGGCTTAACAAATAGCACCAAGCATATCGTTGGGCTGAGTACTCTGTATCTTACTGACCAATGACCACTTTGTTGCGTGACCACCTCGGGTTTTTGTTCAATCTTCGGGAGTCTAGATACCTTGAGTTTTGATACGGCAGGTGCTTTATTGATATACGAATTAAGTGACCGTACACTTGATAAGGGCACCTTCATTATTTGATCAGTTGATCATTCTGAAATTGTTGTAAATGTGCGCTACCGAACGACCTAGATGCCCACTCGATGTCGGCCAATAGACAACACCAACGTGCACGCTCATCGAGTCTGTTTCTGCCCTCATCACGAAAGTACGGAGTTCCCCAGCCGTTGCGTTATGTGAACTATATACAACGCATTTCTTCCTTCCTGACATCTTTCTGCCACCATTAATTTTCTGGTTGATACGAACAGTATGCGTTTGTTATTTCTCCATTTACCTCAGCATTATTGTACAACGACGACCCAATATTACCACAGGTGGATAGTGTGGTCGTCGGTTTCCAGCAAACTACCTTTAGTAAAAAAGAATGGGATGGAAACTCCATACCTTACACATATGTTTGCACTATTCGCTGTTTCCATGTCATAGGTGTTTGGGAAACGTCTTTTCAGCATTTCCGTGGAAACTCACTTTGCAAACTCGTTTATTGAACTCGTGACAAATT
>JTDE01003962.1:15805-39183 GCA_014338405.1 Paragonimus skrjabini miyazakii
GGTCTTTGCGTTGTTCTTGTCTTTTCTCTATCAGGTGGGGTCGTAACACTTACTTGGCTGATAACCATCCACTGATTGTTCGATTGTCACATTCGTTATGCTCATGCGGGCGCCGCAGACGCCGTAAGTGGGCAAACGCCATCCAAGCTTTTGCTTTGCGATTTACCATCTCAGACATTCCGTCTGCGGTGATACAACACCCAGAGTACCTCCAGCCGCTCGCCACCAAGGGTGAGAGCGGCTGCGTGGTTCCGCCAATCTTGCAACAACACCTTGCACTTGTTAGGTGTAAAAAGTATACCAAACCGACGAACTGAAGTCTCTAATCTAAGATGTTCTGCGCTCCCTGTGAACCTCTGCAGTCTGGGGCAATGTCGTCTGTATATTCCATGTCTCGAAGTCGAATGCCTGGAAGCATTTGCTAACATTATATTCGTAGTCTGTCGTGGCGAACTGTACGATCTTGTCCACTGAATAGATTAGAGACAGCTGAACCGTTTTGTCGCACCTCGCTTAAAATGCTAAAGGTTGACGATGTGCTGCCGTAAGTAATAACCCCGCCCCAGGGTGTTGACGTGTTTCTCAGGCACACTTATTCTCGGTAAGCAGTCCCGGAGTGCAGCTCAGTTGAATCAAAGTCCTCTGACGCCCGAGAAGACGACATTTGTTGGTGTTCTGTATGAATGACAGAGATCAAGTTTCTGGCGAACTGCGAGGTTGTGTTCATGAAGCCACGGCCGGAGCGAAACTCAGCGTGCTCCTCGCGTACGTGTTCTTCACACATTTCGTCTGGTCTACGGAATACAATGGTTGTGAGCAACTTCCATGCAATTATAATCATTCTAGTATCTCTGTGATTTTCACACGAGGTGCTCGAGCCCTTTTTGCAAGTGAGAATGATGTTAGCTAAACCTGTCACTGATCCAGAGTTTCTGGAGCAGAACCATCAGCTCTGTAACCAAAGGTGGATATCCATTTACGTAAAGAGCAGCAGAGTGTTCGTTTGAGAAACTTGATCTAAAGTGTGACTTCTGTTCCCATGAACGGAGAAATGCCAACAGGCCAAAGATCACAAGGATAGCCCAGGGGTGTGGTCTTTGGCGCGGGTGACCAATAGAACTGTTGTTGGAAGTACTCAGTTCAGCATCCTAAGTGTCGCTACAGATTATGCATATGCTCAACATTGCCTTCGCGGATTCTTTCACTTACACCGGGCTTAGCTTGTCTACTTGATTGTTCAAATCGCCAGCCGGCGCTGCATTGTCCACGCACAGCGCAGTGCGCGCAAGGTTAGTGAACGAGTGATACAGATCATCTTTGACTGCGTTTAGTCTACAGGCGTTTACCGCAGGCAACGTCTGTGTTGGGCGGCTCTGGGTTTTTTAATCGTACCTTCGAGTCTGACAGCACAAAGATGACTGCTGATGGGTATCCGGTCAATCAGCCCCTTCTCTGCGTATGCGTTTAGGGCAATGCCAACACCGGCTTGGCCGTTGGTTTGAGCCCCAGTGTCTCCAGATACTGTACGCACATAGTGAAGCGGTTGGCCGAGACTGAAGGTGTAGTACTGTGTTAGAATCCTATTGCTGCCTTGGTGTTTGGTCCACTGTCTTCCTGACAATGACTTTTGTCGCGAGTATCAAACGAATCAGGTCGCGGTGTGTGTCCCTAAGGCCATTGAGGCCCACCACTTAGTGAATCGTTCGGCAAACATAAGGAATGATACAGATCGCTTTGATATGGTGGCGTATAACTTGTAGGAAACAGCCGACATCTCGACCAAAGAGTTAAGGTAATATCATTAGTGAGAATTCGTGATTGTTGATAAACGGTGACTACGGTTTTGAGGGCAGGATACTTCCTGGCTGCGTTTACCGAATAAAGAAGTCAGGTTGGAGATCCTTGTTCAAGGTCTTATTAAAAAGACGTGGGGTAAAATATGCAGTTCGCAGTCTCTTGAGTCTTGATGACTGATATTGCGGTTCGTACATCTATCGGATGGAGTCCGCCTATCCAGGATACCAAATACACTGTATAGGGTTGAAACGAAAAAAATCCAATAGTTTAAAGGTTCACCGAAAACAGCGAGTCCGATGTAGTAGGTTTGCCCGACCAGGGATTGTTGTGATGTCTGCTTTTCATTGCGAGAGGCTGGTGATCAAATTGCATCATACGCCCTTCGAGGTATTCAGTACACTTATTGTACCTGTTGGAGGCGGTGATCAGCTAGCTAATTCTTACTCTTTTTTCGAACTTTACTCGTGGTTGTCCGAAGATGTTTGTACGCTATGTGGACAACGCAGTAGGCGGGAAGCCATATGCTCTTGTTGAAAGCATTTGCATCCGTGTTGTGGTAGGGAATCATACACTATGAATTAGTAGCGGAAGTTGCTTATGTGGCAGGCTGTAAGAGACCAGGCTGCCGGTTGTGAACCCGCCCCGCTGCGGTCATATTACTAATTGTGTGCAACTGCATATTGGGTGAGAGAACCCGCCTTTTCGCAGTTAACCTTCACCTGTAAGGCTGTTCCCCAGTCGGCGGCTCGGTGATGCGCCCGGTGGCGTTGAGTATATCTGTTTACGGGGTACCGAGTGTCCTTGCACCTCTTGCAATAACTTCACTCGTCTCCTAAAGGATTTTGTCATGATGCTAGGCCCCGCTGCGTTACTAAAATGTCAACTCCAAGGGTTGCTTCGGGAAGTTCTGCCACGGTCGAAAAGAAGTGTCAGTAGCTTGGTTGAGGCCCATGGTCGTAGGAACGTCCTTCTGTATGTGCAATGTCCATCCCGTTAATTAACCTTTTTTCAGGTTTGATTTATTTTAGAAGTACCTGGCCCGTTCTCGCGTTAAACTGTTTACTTAACAACTGCCTTTATTTGCCCAGTGCCCAGACGAGTGTCTAAAATTTCTTCTCAGCATAGTTTTACTTCTGTTCCGCTGGTTTCAGGACTTTGTTGACATATTCGATCACTTTCCTTCCGCTTGATTGCTGTCTCAGTATCACAGTCACGGGCATCTGCTACTACGATGGTCGTTCCTATATCCAGCGGTTTCATTGTCAGTTGTCCCTCGTTAACTTTCTTTTGTATTCGTGTGGACGTTGTCAGTTCATTCAAGTGTATTGTGCTGCCAGAGTTTTTTGTTCAGTTGTGACTTAATAAAATGAGAACTTTTCACAGGTTGATTGTTGTACCCCGGTCGACTCGGAGACTGTCAGTGCGCGCTGTAAATTCGGAGTCAGAATTTCAGAATTTTTTTTCTTTCAGTGGTCTGGTTTGACGTTGAGCAACCTTGTATCTATACGAATGCATCGTGTGCCTTGACGCCATCTACAATATTATACGTGCCATATGTATATTATATTATCATTACGGGATGGCGAGATTCCCCTGTTCATGTACGTGAGACGTTCAACACTATTGAGCGGCCTGCACGCAACGATAAATATAAGATCAAGGCCAATAGAGTCTCGTAACTACAGTATACAGTATAATACAGATCAGCCACATCGTTTAATCGGTTCAGTATGGTTTTCATTCTCTGTGTAGTAAGTAAATCAAGGTGGTGTGCGTACTCAATATCAGCCAAAGTACTACCTAACAGAAGTTCCACTCCGGGATCCTTAGAACCTCTGAATGCGCCTTCCAGTATGTTGTTCATGATATAATTAGGGAGGAATTGAAAGATCGTAAATCTGTGTCGAACTTACCTCACGATTAGCTGCTCATAACCGCGCATGTTGCACTCAGAGTTAGCGTGCAATGACTTTAGCGGATTGATATTCTGGGACTCCAGTGAGGTTAAGATATTCTCAGAGAGCTTACCGGGTAACGAAGTCATGGGCCGGCTTTAGGTCCGAAACTGCCACCACCGTTGGCTGAAAACCGGGGTGCCGATGCTGCTGTGTCTGTCGATGGGTGAATTTATAGACAGTATATTCGCGACCAAGCCGCACATCTGTCTGTTCCTCTCGTGTTTACTTTTTTCGTTTTAAAATTCACCGCATTAGGAGAACCGTGAGCATCTTGGTTATGATAGAGACGAGGTTAATAGGTTTTTGGTTGTTGAAGATGAAAAGATGAAGATGTCGACAAACTCTGCTTACAATATATCTGCACCGTCTTTTTCTATTCGGCAGTTTTTTTTTACATTGTTCTGCTATGCATCATAGTAGCTATCGACTGGTGCCTTGTTTTGACGTTGTACGTCATGTATATTTGAACCTGACTTTTTGGTATTTCAAAAAGTTCTCACTTTCGTTTTCAGTCGATTTTCTACTGGGTGCGTATATACGCTGTTATTTCTACAGTGAGACTTTGAGCTTGGTTCAATACGCAAAGCCGACCATGAGTGCGGTACGTTCTGGGAAGTCTGGTGGCAGGCATCGATCTCCGTACGGTTCCCGATCACGTTCTCGATCTCCCACTTTATCTAAACGAATGACACATCGTCTTTCGAGGTAAATCCCAGGTCTTTATGCTTTCAGTTTATCTGTGCATTTATCCCATAATTTCACTTTATGTGCGCTGGCGGTATTTCAGTGATAACGACGCTGACTGCCTCAATCACACGGTCTCAGGTTCGAACCGCGGCAGATCCTCTTTAATTTTTGTCAATCAAACGGTCTCCTGCCTGTACACAACCTGGTGTGTTATGCGACAACAAACGTTTGGTTGTGCAAATGCCGAAAACGTGAAAAAAAATCTCATGAACTATGCGTCTACACGTTTTCGTTTTGTTTCGGTGGACGCTTGAAATGGTGTACTGGACAGGCATTACTCTCAGAGACCAGGGACGCAACATTTCGGTGGTTGGTTGGACGATGGACTGTCTCTTATATGGCAATGTGCACTGTCAACCGGTATCTATATATTTTGACGACTGCAGTGTACGCAACTGGAAGAAAGTTCCTCTAACTTACTTAAGCGATCGCAACCTCTCCTAGTGGCTTCATGCAATCATAAAACCAAGGCACCTGTTATCGGCATTTCGATAGTCAGCTGTTAAGTGCGTTCCTTTTACCTGCCTATTTCCCATGAAGATAGCAGTCACCAATGAGGTTAGGTTTTTTTTCTTGATATATCCTGGCTGAAGCATGAGTCAAACTTATACGATTGTCAGTAGTCTTTATTGTCTTCCGTTCTGTTTTGCAGTTCCCGGGAACGCTATCGGTCTGCTCTCTCTCCTCGGGATCGGTACGTATTTATGTCTACCATAGACATCCACTCTTACATATGGTTACTCCTGCGTGCAGCTGTTCTTGTTTTGTTTTAATTCTGAGTGTTTTTTTCAGCAACGAAATTGGACCTTGGTACGATGTGACGGATTGCACATCCTCATGACCTATCGGGCTAAACTGGACGGTTTGGCGATCATACTGATAGTCACTCGTACCACGCCGACCAGTAAGTAGAGGTCTGACAAACCACAGTCTCCTGGTCCTCTAAGATAGAGGTTGGAAGAAGGTTGACATTTTTTTCGGAAAACGTACCAATTCTGGTACACTGTCACCCATCCGCTGCTCTGTGGTACAGGCTTTTGAGCTAAAGGCTTTGGTTGAGAATCCTAATCGTTTTTTCTGCCTAGATCTGGGCGTCCTGGCAGTATCTTAACCCACACACAACCATGAATACTCAGAATACCTAATCCCGTACTGCGTCGGCTATCTCTCGGCCTATCTGCTGCAGGTAGGAGAGTGGATAGGCGAAAACATGCCACTGTTGACCCCTTTCTCATTGTCTTATTAAATTTAGCTCTCAAACCCCTCCCGACCCCCATTCCTGGTGATTACTCTGCGGGTCCCACAACAGATATAGCTAGTCATAGTAACACTATGTTGGTAAATCCCATATCTTACCATTCATCCTCAGGCCACCCTCTCCCCATGCTTTAACCTAGA
Organism: Paragonimus skrjabini miyazakii; assembly: GCA_014338405.1. NCBI lineage: Eukaryota > Metazoa > Platyhelminthes > Trematoda > Plagiorchiida > Troglotrematidae > Paragonimus > Paragonimus skrjabini miyazakii. The sequence continues at coordinate 21,706 of JTDE01003962.1, forward strand.
ATGAGAATTGATATAGGTGTTTTCAACATTCGCAGTCTAAAATAGATAAGTCAACAGGCCGCTGTTGCACAAACGCTAGACTCGTTAAATGTCGGTGTTCGCTGTATTTCAGAGACTAGAATCCAGGAGAGTAGTCAGTGTATGAAATTAACAGCACCCGCACTGTCTACCTGATGTTGGTTATACACTCCAGGTAACCCCACGACTGCCGCTACCGTTCAGGCTGGAGTAGGTGTAGTTCTCAGCTCGACGACCGCAGCTGCAGTGGTAGATTGGATTCCTGTTAACAGTAGATTTTGTGTCGTCTGTTTGGCAGGTTCTGCTGCTCTAGACGCAGAACCTTCAGAAATCGTTCCATTGTGTCTGCTTATGCTCCAGCTGATTGTCGTGACGCTGACGTTAAGAACGCCTTTTATTCAGATCTGGCCACTCCTTCGGTCGATACATGGTTCTGATATAGTCGTTCAGGCCAGAGATGTGGACGCCCAGGTTGACCACCTTGGTGAAGCCGAGTCTCGTTTAGGTGGCAGGTTTGAGATAGCTTCGCATCGCTCGGATAGTGGCGAGCAATTGTTGCAGCCGTGCGTTGAGCGTAATCTATTTTTAGCCAGCACTAGTTTTAGGCACCGTGCACGTCATTGCTATATTTAGTGCTTACCTTCTTCAAATTGGACATGGTCTCAAACAAACCACATAGCTGTTAGTTATAGGTGATGTGGTTCGGTTCAGGACTGTCGTTCTTTTTGGAGCATATACTTGGATTCGGATAACGTGTTGGCACGTTGTCGTTTTGTCCTTACTTTTGCTGGACAACGACCCAACTGACAGCAGCGGCCGGCTGTTGAGGAACTGGTTGCGCCGTCGGCAAAACATAAGTACCAAACCAGTTCGGAAAGCTGGCTTAGTAGTTCTCACTCCGAAGATCCTAACAGCTGTTGGGCCGTGAATTCATAGGCTATTTATGAAGCAAGTACTGCTACGTGCGGCACGGGGTTATTTGTATGGAACAAACATTGGATCTCGGAAAAATCCCTAGAGTTGTTAGTAGCTAGACGGAACATTCGTTCTGGCAGTTCATATAACGAGTTTAAGAGAGATATTCGTAGGATGCTGAAACGTAGACTAAAGGCTGATCGTGAGGCTTGATTAATGGGGACCGCTTTTGCTTCAGGGACAAACTCATTAGGCTTATCCGTGCTACTGGTCCCAGGCGATCGTCTGTCAGTGAAGCTATCAGCGAGACAGATAGCACACTCATCTATAATAAGTCCGAAAGGTTAGGGCGTTGGACAGAACAGTGCGAGTCAATTTATCTAGCCTTCTGCTTCTACTGTGTTGCCGCTGCAAACTTGTAATGCAGCATCCCGGTCGATAGATTTGCAACCAACCACTAAGACTGAGATTCGCAATTGCATTCAGGCTCTCGAACCTAATAGGGCTGCTGGTCCAGATGATCTCATGCCGGCACTTTTTAAAGAAGGTGGGGGGCTGCCAGTAGTGGCTTTGACTCAGCTATTTCAACTTGTGGACGACAGGTACCATCCCTCTATGCTGAGGTCGTTCGATAATAGTTCCCATATTCAAGAAGTGTGTCCAGGGCTTTTGTGAAATTAGTTTGACCTCAGTCATTAGTAGGGTTCTGGCACCCGTTGTACTTCGTCTACCCACTGCAGCCCGAGAGGCAAACATTAGGGAAGAACAGGCAGGGTTTCGCTCTGGATAGGGGTGTACTGATGGCATTTTTACTCCTTGTCAAATGCTGAAACAACATCATGTATGCCGCCGGGTAATTATTGCCGTATTTCTCGACTATAAAGGTGCGTTCGATTCGTTGGATCGATGTACACTTTTAGAGTCGCTTGAACCTAGAGGTGCACCGACCAAGTATGTGAGCATACTGTCGGCGCTTTATTCCCATACTCCAGCTCAGGTTGAGGTTTACTGTTAACTATCTGACAGTTTCAGCTCCATGGGCAGCGTACATGAAGGCATTTACTTTTGTGATAGACGAAATGATCCGGACTGTTTCCCTCATTCATAAGATGCCGGCGTGGGCCTCTTGTCGAATGGAAGACTGATTGATCTTGGTTATGCTGATAACAAGGTGTTGCTGTTTGACAATTTTCAAGTAGCACAACCAATGCTAGAGACTATTTCGCGTTCTGCTTAATGTTTCGGAATGTGCTTTGCAACCTCAAACTGCAAATTGTTTATCCAAGGTTGCTGTTAACTTGGATTTAATGTTAGACAATGAAGTCGTGAAAGTTGTTGGGCGATTCGTGTACTTTAGAAGCTGCATTAGTGTCGGCGGAGGTGTAGGGAATGAAGTAGGAACGCCTTTCTCTAAGGCTAGACTAGAGCTAGTCAGGAGCATCTCTGGCGACAGAGAGGTATCTCTCTGATGCCTAAAGATCACGTATATAAGGCGACAGCGAGGGCTGTGTTATTTACGGTAGCAAAACATGGCTGTTCAGGATTGGAGACATAAACCTTCTTCAAGTAGTTGACCGCTGATGTTTGTGTTCAATCGCTCGTATCGAGTGGCACCAGCGAGTAAGCAAAGAGGAATTTAAAAAGCGGGTATTTGGTAGTGATCGTCAAACGAGTTATTTCGTTAAATTCTTACATTTGCGCAGACTTAGATGGTTAAGTCATTTACTGTTGGGATAATGCCACAATTAACCCAAGAATGTTTTTTTTTATTCTTATCACTGTATGAGCCTCCCCACGTTGTGAGCCTCCGCTTGAACATTATAAATACGGCGGGGTTTTCCAGTGTATTTCACGAACATTTGGTTGAGATCAAATATACCCTTGGCTGAAGGTTCCCTGTCCTCCTGTGTTCTTCATTTGCGGTAATATGTGCATCGTCGTATAGGTCGTGATAACGTGAAGCGTTAGTGCAACCGTCGTAGCTAAGCTGGGTTATAGTGAACGCCGGGCGTTAGTCATTTTTCATCAATTGTCAATCCACGCGATTCATAACATGTACTGAGCATGCCAGCTAGTTGTCTGCCACACGGAGCACTCTTTGCCGACGCTGCGGCCGACTGGCGTAAGGTGCGAGATGGACAAATGATGACCTGACGTAGAGAAATGAAATCGTTCACGATGGGGTTGGCGACTGTAAATCGGGTTCCTCCCCCGGGCTGGGAATCTCGCGACTCCCAGAGTCGGTGGCTGAAGACGTTAGATGAGACGGCGGCTAATCGAGCTCAGTAGCGTAAATGTTGTCGTTGTTTAGCCGAGTTGTCTGTGAAGTGAGTGCACTTAATGACACGGGGGAGTGAAAGTCCTAAGGAAGCTGTCTTGCTGATGACGCCTTATTTTCACTTACAGCCTGGTGGTTTGTTGGCAGTCATCATCATAGACAGCAATACATCGGTGGTTCACACTGATGCTTTACTGTCACACAACCACGAACAGGAAAAAACAAACTCCATAGGAAGAGAGGAGAGTTTGATTTTGTGTGGATATGTGGCATTTAAGGTTGGTTGGTAGTTAAGCATTAGTGTAAGCAACTGATGTATTGCAATCTATGACGATGTTGGTGACGAGTGTTTTCTCCCGTCAGTCACGTGTTGCAAGCGCCTTGAGACAGATGAACTGTCAGCTTTTTACAAACTTTCAACAACATGAAGGATCGTTAACTCAATGGTAATTCTCAACGCTTTTACTGGGTACTTTACGGAACGGCCCTAATCACTGGCAGTGAAGCGAAGTCGGTTGCAACTGAAGAAGTTTTCGTTTATATAGATGTCCAGCTAACTATACTTTAATAAGTCCCTGTCCCTCATTCTAGCTGAGGCTTTTAAATTTCGTTTGAAGAAACGCGATTTCACAGGACAAATTTTATCATGCATTTTTATTTCCAAATTTTTGTTATGTTAAAACTGCTACATATGTTTAAAGGATCTAGGAAGAAGTGTATCATCCCTCGACAGTGGTAGCTTTGACTTGAATCAGTACCAGTGGATTTGGTTTTAGTGCCACTAAGCTAACTCGGTCTGGAAGTGCCAGTTAATTTTTCATTTTTTGGAATACATCACCATCAGTCAACGACCCCATCGGTTGCAATTGTTTACTGTCACGAAGATGGCCAGGTTGGCGTTAAAGCGTGTATACCGGTACATCTTAGAATGCAGGCTTAACAGTTCTGATTTCGAAGATCCTGACGGCTAATAGGCCCGAATCATGAACCATTCAGTCAGTAGATGCAATTTAGTGCTGCGCAGTGGTTCACGGTTTAAAAAACACTGGTTTTCAGATAGGTTTCTGTAGCTACTGGATCACTAGCGAAACATTCCTCCCAGCTGTACGTGTATGAAGTAGAGGCGGGATGTTCGTAAGAAGTTGGGACAGTCTGATGGCGAATCCGGAAGCCTGGCTAACTAAAAAAGCTGCAGAACTGGAGAGCGCTTTTGCTTTAAGGTATACCAACAGACTCTTTTTGTATATCTGCTTCACTGACTGGCACCGTCTACCTGGCAGTGATAAAATCAGGCAGGCAGCAGTTTAGAGGATTAGATCCAGTTTTGCTGATCTCCTGTTCCAACTGTGTTGTTGGTACAACTAGGCATTTTCTCCTTCTGGTTGTTAGATTTTGCTTCATTTACAGAAAGTGAAGTCTGCGATTGCATTTTGGCCGTTATACTTAATCAGCTGGCTGGCTCAGATGGTCTCGTTTCGGTATATTGACGCAGTTGTTTTCACTAGTTTGGAGTCATTCAGCAATAGTTATCCTATTCAAGAAGCGAGTCGGAAGTCGATGGTGAAATTTGCTTGATCCCAATTATTGCTGGGGTCCTGCTTGCATTACGCTCCATCGATCCACTGCTGCCAGGGAAAACAGATACTGGAGTAGAATAATGGTGTATCTTTTACTCTTATATATCAATGCCATTGTGATCCTGATTCAGTGACTGAAGCCTTTAAGGAGACCGTCTTATTGATGGTGTCTGGCTTTTTACTTGAATCTTGTTTGCTCGTTTGCGCTGGGTAAATGGTCTGATGACTTGGCGGTCGTTAATCTGACCGATTTGACTGCTGGGTATCGGCAGTCGATGTTGGTTCCTTGCTGTTACATTCATCTAATAGAAAGGATTATTGAAACAGTGTGTGATTAACTGAGTTTCTAACAATATGGGAGGACGTAGCATCAAGGATCTTATGCACAAAGTTCTTAAGTGTGTATCCAGGTAGTTAGGGTTAACATACTCTTATCGTGTAATTGCCTTGCGATCAAGAACAGACGGCGAAATACCATAGGAAATTGTTAATGTCTGCGAGATTGTTATTGTACAACTGCCCCTGCTTCATTTCGTTAGTCGTCCTCGCTTTACGAATAACTCAGCAAAAAAGTAAGATTTGTCACACCGATGTGTCCGACTGCCTACCATCTTCCTCAGCGCACCTCGCTCGGCTCAGGTTATTTCGTAAGACACCCATTCTGGGTGGAAGACCGATTTACAGTATTAGCAGATGCCGTCGTTTCCATATTTTTACCTTGCGACGGATCTTGGAACATCGGCACTGTTACAGACAGCCGACAGTCGTGGTCTTTTTGGACCTGAAGGCTGCCTTCGATTCAGTTGCTCGTAACGTTCTCTGGAGCTGCCTTCTGCGCAAGGGAGTACCAGAGAAATACGTGAATCTACTGAGATCACTGTATGCTCACTCTGCAAGCAGGGTGAGAGTTTATGGACAACTGTCTCGGGCGTTCATCACTTCTAGTGGTGTTCGTCAGGGGTGTCCGATTTTCCCCTTCCTGTTCAATTTTGTCATGGACGACATTCTAGAGGGTGCGCTTCAGAAGTCCAGTGGGCTTGGTTTTGAGCTTCTTCCTGGCGCTAGATTGGCCGATTTGGAGTACGCGGACGACATTGTCTTACTTAGCCCCTCTGCCTAACGCATGCAGACCATGCTGGACAGGTTGAGCGACCGAGCTGGTTTGTATGGAATGCGCTTTGCACCTTCAAAGCGCAGTGTTGCTTCAAGACTGGGGCACTTCAACTCCTATTTTCTTCATTGCAGGTGATCCGCTTGAGACTGTGGACAGTTTCACATACTTGGGTAGCACTATCCCGTCAGCCTGTAATATTGCTGTTGAGATATCAGCGAGGATCGCAGAGGCACGAGTTGCCTTTGCCAAACTGCGTCATCTGTGGCGTCGAAAAGACGTCCGGTTGTCGATGAAAGGAAGGGTATATAATGCCTGTGTGCGTTCAATTTTGCTTTATGGTTCGGAAACGTGGCCTATTCACGAAGAAGACATCAACAGGCTTGCTGTGTTTGACCATCGTTGTCTCCGCGAATTGGCCCATATTAAGTGGACTGATCGCATGAGCAATGTGGCAGTTCGCCGGCGCGTATTCCGGAACGCTCGGGATGCGCGATCAATTGGTCAGCTAATTACGTTGCACAGCTTGCGATGGTTAGGTCACGTTCTCCGTATGTCATCTGATCGTTTACCTTACCGGGCATTATATGCTGAGGCCACCAACAGTTGGGTCAAGCCACGTGGTGGTCAAGCAACAACGTGGTCACAAAATGTGAAGACCTTGACTGCTCCATTGAGCAAAGTGGGTAGGTGTCGCCTGCCTGGCTGGGGTCCTCGTGATCACTCAAACCGCTGGTTAGAGACGGTATCCGAGATGGCGATGTGTCGCAGTCAATGGCGGACCCGTTTCCATACCATTTCTAATTCTTCCTGTTAGTCTTCTCTCAGTAATTTTCAGCCTCCTCAGTAACGCTTTCTTCTAAGATATTCCATGTCACTGTTGGGGTGAACGGCGACCCGAGCCACAGTACCTTTTGGTCAGGCTCATGGCTGTTCTGATGATGATGATGTCGTTTCCATTCATTCATTCATTGCTCGTTGTAGTCGTCTTACGTGCTAACCGTCCCACTGTCCAAGTACGTATGTTGTCACTCATTTTGTTTTTATTCATTCTTCCACTTCAGTAGACCTCATGTCTACGATGTTGCGGTTCGCGATCGGTCGGCCTCTCCCAAACCCTATTTATCTTCCAGCGTGCTCCCAGACAAGCGTTTGCAGAAACCGGAAGTCGAACCGTCTGTGTGTTACTTGCCCGACTTCCAGACGGACTCGAGCCGATTTCTCTCCTCACATGTCAATCCACCTCCGATCACACTCTCTGAACGCTTTACTCGGATTACTGCTTCTGGTACGGCGGTCTACAACCGTCGTCTTCCTGGTCGGTCCTTCGACATACGACGCATCCCACAACTTATCATAGCCAACAATACACAGCTTCCTCCAGCAACTCTGTTTCGTCAGGCAAAGTCCATCTCTGTTGTGGTTGAACGCAAGTTTCCCAGAGGTTTGTAGTGGCTTTGCGTGTATCATCACTTGTTGTTTGACAGTCAGAAACTGAATTACACTATTTTGTCAGTTCACAGTGTTATGAAGACGGATTCGTGTTGTCACAAGCTAATTTCATTCTTGCGTGTCCTCCTGATGGTGTTCGACCGTTGTTGAAATGCAGAACGTATGGTACTACTCTCCGAATCGAGAACGCAACACAGTTGTAGGCGCTCTTGTCTCCTCCATTTACCGAGAATCATGTTAGGTGTTCACGCACACAGTGAATCAGCATCTAGTGTTTCATAATACTCTGGAAATGTGATCGATTAATACATTGCTTAAAAAACCTGGTCTACATGGGGTTATCACCTCAGTCACTACCAATCGAAGCCCCTGTAATACCGAAGGTGGATAAAATCTCATGTTCGCCCGTTGGAATGTTTTAAAACTATTTAAGTGGAGACAACTGTATACCATCACAAAACCTAATGTAGTTGTCTTGAAGAATGCGCTAAATAATCTCCAGGCATATGCCAAATCCAGTCCAGGAGTTTAAAATAGGCTGACACATTCCGTTGAAGGATGGCAACCCCAAGACGCATCACCAGACTTCGATTTAAATGTCCCTACTCAATGAATCCTCTCAAATATATCCATGGGCAATGCTTGTTGTAAGCAATGAACCTGTCTCCTAGTATTGTTTTGCTATCAGTGCGGCTTCACTCTTCAATAAACAGGATAAGCCTCGATAACTTTGTATACAGCGAAACCCATCTATTTTGCGCATCACAATGATCAAGTGTGAGGAAGTGCCGGATGATGGATTGTCCATCCTTTTCGTGACATTGTTTCGCAGTGGTTAAAAAAACGGTCAAGAAGCTAGTGTGACTTCTTACCTCGGCTCGCAGTTAAAGACCTGATGTATTTTTGGCATAGTGCTTCTTGAGTCAGTCTAACAAGTAGACAACATCATCTAACGCCACTTGCCTGATTGGTGTGATCTGCACATAGGAAATCTGATCTAGCCCTACATAACACTGTACGCATAATGCCATCTTTATGTTACATTTAAACTTTAGCAATAAGAGACTAATCACTTCGAGCTAGATTAGTTAATGCTGTAACATCCCCGTACTCTGCAGGCTTCTTGAAAACAGCAGCTGTCTAGGATCATAGTAGGTCTTGTCGACTATTGACGTGACCGCTGCTCTAATGCCGCAGCTGCCGTTGTTCACGCTGATCATTGGACAGTTGAATTGAATAACTTATTTGGAACTAGATAGCATATCCCCCAAGTGGGGGCCTTAAGCTATCTTTATGCGAATTTTGCAGCTCTAAAGACAATTCCGCAGTGTTGATCGACGTAGCTCCATCACCACACTCAGGTTAGGTCACTATAGGCGGGTTATGGTTGAGGAAATCTCCCGCCGTTAACCATTCTCTGACCCACTAGAATTATCGAGACGCCTAACATATAGAATCAAACGTTCGATTATATTAAGACGTTAATTGTGGAACATGTATCAACTAGCACAGACAGAACTTGCGTCTACTAGTTATATCCAATGGCGCAGTCGTTCTACACTGTTATCAATTCGGTCGTATTTGAAAGCTGAAGATGAATCATGCGCTTTTCTACAGTGAAGTCGCAGCATACACTCTGAGTGAGATTGGCGTCTCACAACCTCAATCCGCTGGTTGTTTTATCGGCATAGACGCATAGGTGGCCAGTGTCCTGGGTAAACAGTGCATGCGTGAGTATTCCCTTACATCGTGAACAACTTTCAATCATGCAGGGAGCAACTGAACTATCCTAAATACCTTGGTAGTAGGTCAGTAACAAACTAGGGAACTTACTGGCTCGTAGGTAACCAGGCGCTTATTAGGTTTCCTCGACTATCCCAGAAAGCTGTACTACTGTTGTATAACTTTCAGTGTCTTTTTTGAATGGTATGGTATGTACGTTCATAAACTGAAGAGCAGTTTTCGATGCCAAGAAGACATGAGACCAGAAGGGGCTATTGGAACTATGTGTATGCACTATGGGGGACGTGGCACCAAGGTGAATGACTATACTGCTGTCCAGTATGTGCGGATACATGTCAGCCGTGCAAATGAATGTGCGCGTTCGTTGTCCTGTGTTTTCACATAACTTCTTTCCATGCTTAAAGCATCTGTCTCAGAAGGTGGATGCAGCGAACGAACAACGTTGCTTTGAGTGGTTTTCAGGGTAGTGAAAACACTACTGAGCGATCTGCTGCGGGTCATGGCAACAGATCTCATTACTAAGGAGTATCACGGCTTTCGTGTGGTATATTCATTTGCTACGAATCTGTCGATCGTTCGTGACTGTCGGACGAAAACTGTTGTCTTCGGATTGGCCGTTGGTGAGATTTGTCTTGATTCTCCCGAAGCCGTTGGTGAAATGGCCCACCCCATCTTGCTGCGGAAACTCCACAGTTACAATCTCGATGAGCACCTACTCAGGAAGCTAAGGGATTATCTAGTTGGATATATTTTTGGCGTCAAGGTGAATGTATAGTTATCACTGTGGGTCCATGTCAACAGCGACGTTCCACAGGGATTCCTATTATGACCCCTGTTGTTCAGTCGTTTTGTTCTTGAACTATCCAGCATTCCCAAGTTACCTGTGCTACTGTACGCCAATGACACAAAACGATGGCGATGGAAGATGTGAGAACGCTACGGAACGATTTGATCTGTCTAAACCAGTGTCGTTCGGCGTATGTGTACATTTGCCGTCAAAACTATTCTTTTCTGAATGCAAACTATACCTAATAACCCCGGTACCAGAGTGTAACCTTGTCTAAAATACACAAGGATTTTATAGAACCTTCAATCCTCAAGGCTTTCCTACTATGTTCGGCTCTTTAATTCGCTCACTCCTGGAATCTAACTTACTGGCTTGTCGTTGTTGCCTTGAAGAAGATTTCACACTGATCAAAAGTGTTCAGAGACCGACCACTATAAGTGCTAGAGGACTCAGGTGGATCCCCTATCCACAGAGGCTAACGGACCTGGGTAATTCCACAACACCTTACAGGTACTTTGGTGGGAGACCAGTTCTTTTACAAAATACTGCACATCCCGGGTCATACATGGGCACATTTCCCATTAAACAAAGATGAGCGTCTAAGGAGCCATTCGCTTGAACATGGAATGGACAAGTTGCTGGCTAGACAGAACTGCTTCATAATTGAAGCAAAATGCCTGACGGTTACAACTGAATCAGTTGTGAATTTTAAGACTCAACTCGATCGGCAGACCTGAGAGGGGACCGGTACTATGTGTCCTGAAACACTCGGCCAACTTCCACGAGCCGCTAAGTGTACGTATCTGAAGAAGTGTTGTTTCGGCTTGTTCCGAAGTTCTTCAATGAGGTGATTACTCACATGTAGCTTTATTCAAGTTTCCTGTCATTCACTTCTGTTCACTTTTTCTTTACGTCCATAAACCGTCCAACACAGTTATTTGTGATTAACAGGGAGATAGATATGCCCAAGCAAAAGTCTTCATCTCTCCCGTAAAAATCTTATCCTTTATCTTTCCTTTTATCATAATAAGGGTTTTCCACCAGAATGAAGAAGCAACAGCCTTTCTGAAACTGAAACCGAACTGATGAATCATCAGTTGCTCACTTAAAAGAGCATTAATACTTTAGTTCCTAGAAAAGGTCATTTCGTTTACGGTGATCGCTTCTTTGATGGTGTTGAATCCGTTTGAGTATATACAAGTGTGACAGAACCTAGTAGCTTGTGAATCCAGCTGAACTGGTTTGATAAAAGGTACGATTTTAAGATATCCGAAAATCTCAAAACGGTGGTCTAAAAGATAAGTTTGTGTACGGTTCCGAAGACAATGTACAAAATGGTAATTCCATCAGCTCAGTTGTGAATCAACCGGGTATCCAATTAATCGAGAAAGGAACAACCAAAACTACTGAGCTGTGCCATGAGATGAACTCATCGGTGCAACTGAATCATGTGATGATGACTGAATCATGTTGGTAGTGAGACAGATTACAATCACTTAGTACATATGAGATTAAGATATATATTGATACAGTTATGAAAATCGAAGATAAATATGCATTGCTTTTAGGTGGTCATTCCAGAATTTGTTTTTAGCAAGAATACAACTGTGTAGAGAAACATGAGGTATGCTTTGTGTGAACATATCCAAAAATCCGTCATCATATCGAACAATTCAATTATGTTAACATCCAGCTTTGTGCATATTATGGTTAACCACGTGCAGGTAAGAGTTGAGTTAAGTCTCCTCAGCATTCAGTTTTGCAAAATCTACGTGCTTTACTTTTGACTGCAGTTCAGTTGTTTATTTTCCAGATGTAGACACCTTGATATTCAGTATTCGAGTTTAGTTTAAGTGTTTTAGCAGTTGCTTCCCTGTCTTTTGCACTTTACTTAGAGCTTTCACTTCTCTCCGTGGTTATATAGTGGACACATGTTATTGCCTTTGATAGTGGGGGTGATTTTGGGGCCTTGGTGTTACACGGTTGATCATAATCACAAAAAGCTTTGTTAGCAATTTGGTCCTATCCACGAGCTTTTCTGTTTCTAAATTGTAGCTTTTCCATTTTTCCATAGTTGTATGTCATTGTCGAGCACAGATGATGTTGATGATGATTCCACTCAACTTATACATGACCGACCCCGTATTTTATGTGATAACAAGTATCCTTGCAGATTTTGAGTGTTCCATTCACGTTAGCCAAAGGTTCATCAGATCAAATCATTCAGATGTTTTCACTGTTATTTTATTGCACATGTCTTGTGAATAAACTGAATCCATACATACACTTTGCGTGCATCAGGTTATTTTCTTGTTTCTTATTAGGCAAAAAAAGATCGGTCGATGATGAGCCACATTCGCCATCTTTTAGGATTCCACGTCGGTCGTCAGAAGGTTTGAAGCCGGTTTTTGATCGACCGGAGGTGAGCAGTTGAGCGTTTTACCATTTGTTTGCTCCATGCTTTTTCTCACTCATTCTAGACTATGCTAGTGAGGTTTTTTGGTTTATTTGTTTCTTTGCATATTTACATCAGTAGACCAGACAGTTAGGCACTTATTTTTATTCAAACTTCTCTCCTGATTCATTTTGAAACGATGTAGTAGGCTCATGGCGTGTATATAGAACTCATCAGTAAAGCATGTTCTGATGTCGACTAATGTATAGTGATTTCGACGAAAATATCGATTAACAGTCTGTCTATTGAGGTGAAGTTATTTGGTGGCACATGGGGTTTCGTTCAGACTTATCGGTTTATTGTCATGGTCATTTGAGAGATGACGTCCAATTAACGATGCTGTCGAACATGCCGTCCTGACATGAATAGTCTGAAAAAAACTCAACACACGTGACATCTCGTTTTTGGTATGATTTGTTAAGCTCCAGTCGTCTACCAGCACCATGCGAGAACTACTGTCCCTTCATTCTAGCATCCTGTCATGTTTCTCCGTTTTTAATCTGGCGGTTTTCTCATCAGATCAGTCTGTTTCTTTTTAATCTGGCAGATCAAATTCTATAGATCGGCAGCGGATGAAGCTTTAATAGCCAAGCGCCTATTAGATTGTATAGCGCCGACCGGACGTTCTAGGTAAGTACACTTACATGTACTTATTCATTCGTCTGATGCCAGGGACTGCTCACATGTGTCGCCTCTTTGGTCATCAATTTAGTTTAATTCCATGCAATCATCTATACCTTTACTGGTTCATTATGTTCTCCCTATGGAACGTTAGTTCCTCTGAATCTAGGTTGATTATGCTCCACATCTATAAGTTTAGCTCGGTAAAACTGAGGCAAGTTTTCTGTTTACTTTTGAAGATCCTATCAAGTGAATGAGTAATGGTTTCCCAGTCCGCTTCTCCCTAACAGTTGACGTTATCTTTAACGATGTGGATAATTTGTAATATAAATCCTTTGAATTGCCAAGCGCGTAAACTTTTGCTTTATTTCTACGATTTACCACAGCCTAAACATTGAAGATGAATCACGGTTAGTTTCCAGTGTTTACGATCTGCTATCCTGAAATCTCGCGGTTGAATGTGAGCGAACATGGGTAGTTCCATTTGCCCAGTAGTTGCCCATTCATCGCACTGTCAAGCATCCATAGGTGATCTCTAGCCACTGTTCACTACGACAGCGACGAGGAAAATTTTTAATTATTGACAGCTGACAATCATTTGGATAGAATGTTTAACGAACAGTGTGCGTGCTCATGAGATCTTCCGTTTAACAAGTAGTGTCTGTCACTTTTGTCCAAGTAGATCTATGCCAATCCTTGACTCCGTTTTTACCGGACGTCTCGCAATTCTGTGCTGCTTTTTATGGTTTTCTTGGATAACGTTGTGTATATCAGGTACTCTTTTGGCATGTGGATTTCGTGGCTCAACTGTTGCCGGATACCTTAATATGTTTGCAGTGTACATATATTTTCAGCCTTTAGCGGTACTCACGGACATTTTAGTTCGGTTTCCTGCTTTTGATAATTGTATTCGTATGGTTGACTTGTTACAATTGCGTATTATCATCCTCATGTTTGGTACTAGAACCTTCTTTGCTTCATTTTCCTTACAGGCAACCTGATTCCGCTGCTTTGTCTAAACCGCAGTATGACGTGATTGCCATCGCCCCTAGTCGATTTTATGGCTGTCGGGTCGATGATTCAGGCAGTGGTTCTCGCTACTGTGAGTTCAGAGTTACGCTTCTCCGCCTGTCGCTCTTAATTTTGGATGATTGGGTTTATTGTGTTTTAGGAACCACTTTCTAACTTTAGATGAATATCTGTCCATGCGTTCGTCCTCAATGGGTTCTTGCAAATAACTGGTAGGTGTTTCAATTGAATCTCCCAATTTATTTATTTAGGTTTGATTCGATCGGTTTTGCTATCTGTCTTCACTGCGGATACTTCTCATATCGATGTTTGATTGTTGAAAAGTTATGAATGAATGTGGTTCTGCAAATCCCGTTGGATTTGATACATTACTTTCTGTGTTTTACAGCACATCCACTGGACCCTTTAGAAACCCCGCGCAACCCTGCTTATTTCATGGTATGTTCTACCGATTTCCGAACCGAACTGTTTTCGTTTACGCTCTATTTTGGTGCAGCGTTTGCATACCCGGCTTGAATTTTCAGTAGGCATCAATTTCGTGTTCAGTCTATTGTTAACAGTCGTAAATGCTGTTCGCAACCTGGTTGGTTTGCTGAGTAACCTACTCACGGTATATTCTGTGTAAAAGTATCTAACATTAATGAAACGTAACAACCCTCAAAGTTGTTTTTTTTTTCGATCTGCTGCCGTATTCGTCTTGATTATGTCATGTTCCTTCTGTGAGAAATAAATAAATGGGCTGTTAATTTACGAACAAGCATTCCGTTTTAGTTAAACCACCGATAAGTTAATTTGCTCAGCTGTCAGCTTTCGTTTATTATTTGAAATCGAGTGGTTAGGAGGTCTGTGGAACCAGAATTCAGCGCCGATAATGGGTTTGTATGTTCTTTTGATGTTAGCTCATTGTTCACAAACGTACTGCTGATGGAAATCGTCGGCTGCATGTGTACACATGTGAGGTTATTGATACGCCATCTTGATTGGATGATTCTAGTCAAGTTGCTGAGTTGGCTACTCTAATAGACATTCAACAGGTAATTTACTTTTAACGGAATTTTTTTGAACAAACGAACGTGGTGGCTGTGGGATTTTCTTGTTAGAAGAAGAACTAATAAACTGGTCGTATTTTTTGGGTTTTGTTGTAACCAGACGTCCCATTAGGACAGTCCATCTACAGAAAATCGAATTGGACGGACTGCCTCGCTGCTTACACAAACAGCCCATTTGATGCTGGCCAACTGGTGGAGACAACAATGGTCAAATACTGAGAGTCCAGATACACTTTCCATACAAATGGGCCAGGTGTCTGATCCAAAGAGTAAAACTGAACACACGCACACGTAAACCACGCCTTTAATCGATAAACGGAAGTCTTTTCTAGGCTACATCTAACAAAGATTGGCGAATTCACTACGTGCTCTCACTGCCCTCATGAACACCTCGTCAACAATATTAAAGACTGACGAGAAGAAACTACCCAGACAGATGAAGCGACCGACAGTAGCCAATGACTTATTGACAATGAGAGACGGCCACTGCCAAACCAATCTCAAAGTAACCTTTTACACTTTGAATGTGCACTGCATATTACACAGACCAGCCATATCATTCAACCGATTCAGCATGGTCTGCTTGCTGTATGCAGGAGAACTAAGTAAAACAATTTCGTCCGCAAACTCAATATCAACCAGTTTAATATACGGCAGAAGCTCCATTCTGAGGTCCCCAGAACCTCTGGATGCTGTTTTCAAAATACCGTCCACCACAAAGTTGCAAAGGGAGGAAATCGGACATCCCTATCAAACTCTACCTGAGGTGGAGAATAAGCGGGACCGTTGCCAACGGTTGCAGTCTGCACCCACAGCGTATATGCAGCGACTTCGATAAAATGGTGCGCTTCACCGGGATATCTTTGGGTTGGAAGCAGTCGAATGTGAATGTCAGATAACTGGGTCATGGATACCAAGAGCGATGGCTGAGAAACGATGTGTCAGTGTCCTAGGACTGTCGCAACTGAAGGTTGACAAACCTGCAGCTAGGCAAAACCCTGTTTCTTATCTTGTTCTCCATGTTTCAGAGGCCGCCTCACTGTAAGACTTCATGGGCAGCTTGGAAACTGTGGAACTAAGGCTGATACCCGTGTTTGTTATATGTCGGTCTGGTAGCGTGTTTGAAAATGGGAGTGACAGTTGGTAAACCCAAATCATGAAGCACTTGTTCAACCTCCAGTATGGAACGAAGTAGTATGATCACTTCAGACAACAATCCTTCACCTTAGAAAAAGAGGAAGAAGTTAAAAAGCTGCACCTTCATTGCCTTTCAATCATTCCAACTTCCTTGTTAACTGATGGTGCATCGTCGGGAAGGTCGTTACTAACCACGGAACTATTGGATCGTCCCTTTATACGAGCTCAATCGTTTGCCACCAGAACCGAGAAGGAGAATACGGGCGCGGCAACAGCGTTTATTGAAAAAACCGAGGCCAGTCGATTAGGCCACAGAGGCTCTACATTTATAGGTCCAACAGAGGGGTGGGGGGACATTTGAAAATGCACTCGTGAGAACAGCTTCACGTGATGCGCAGGCGTTCGATCGCGCAGCTGCAATCCAATTGAGCTTACTGGACTGAGTGAGTTAAAATCACATACCAATTAACTCGAAGCCGGATCGATCGCCTTTGCTGCTTCATTAGGAGATGCGTCTCTTAACACCTCCCCTTTGAGCTCGTTGATCGTACGTACGTGAGTGAGGATTCACTTGGAGTGGTATCACAGCGGTCCTTGTGCGGCTTGATCGTCGAGGTATTTGCAGCGTTTGATGACTCCTCTTGAACCTCAACGTTTCGCGTCTCTGGCATGTCTCTTGACCTTTGGCATTGTCCAGTAGCTCTTCCAGCGGCAGACCTCGACTGTCTGAATTGGCCATTTTTCCTGCAAATGGTCTGATCTGGTTAGCATGTCGTGTCCAATTGTGTGAGCCAACTTGAACTTCATAGAGCACTGTGCCCCGACGTCTTCGAATTCTCCCGGGTGTCCATGCAATCTCTATCTCCCGGTAGTCTCTGGCCAGTACCGGTTGACCAATTTCGAAGGAACGGAACTGAGCACCATGTCTTCTATTAAACTGTTGTTCCATAGGAAGATTCCTGTTTGCCGCCGGTGGCTTGGAAGGATATAGCAGATCGTTGGACGTTCGTAGTCTGTGTCCTATCAGAGCTTCTTCTGGAGATTTCCATTCCGGAATCTGTCGATTCGACATCTTTCGGTAATTAGGATAGGGCGCTTTGAGGATGTCGGTCGTATATCCCTCCCCTTTGGCCTTTTGAAGGACTCGTTTAAACGTATTCACAAATAGTTTAGTCTGGCCAATTGATTGCATACGGTTAGGCGGTGACCGTATGCCTTGACGTAGGTTCTGATAAATGCAGTCGGGTTCTTTATCTGGCAGCGGAGCTTGCAATTTCACATTTTTGCGCAATTGGTTGAGTGGCAT
>JTDE01003962.1:40731-59020 GCA_014338405.1 Paragonimus skrjabini miyazakii
CTTTGCTGCTTCGTTAGGAGATGCGTCTCCTAACAGGAACCATAAGCATCCACAACTGAATGAGTTGGTTCGAATCAGCTGAAGTGTTCTTCAAAGTTTTCGGAGGCTCCGCGGAAACCGAGTGTTTTCGTGTCAGCCAATACTACGCGATTTATTTCCCGTTTTCAACGGGTATATGCACTCTACCCTTTAGAACTATTGATCTGACGGCGAATCTCTCGTGAACTTATGTTTCTCGCCTTATTTCTTGTTGATGACCACATGTAACTTTTAGGCGAATGGGTAGCATTTAAGATATTTTTGTCCGTCTGTAAAGTTTGCCTTGATGACGTTAATCTTGACCGTCGTCTTTTTTTCCAGCACGATACGCGTGACGATACTGATCTGACTAGTCGTCGGAATTGGCGCACTCGGTTTCCCAACAGTACAGGTTGGTTTTTCCACACTGTCTACTAGCATACTTATTCCGTTGGTGTTATCTTTCGTTTTCTGGATGTCTCGTACGATTGACCTTATTTTTCGCTCATGGCTGGCAAAAACCATCCTTTTGTCCGATCGTGTGGCACCACTGGCGGTATAATGGCCAAAAACAGCAGGATTTGTGAGAATACTACGCACCAGAGTAGCGACAAGCAGAAGGAAGCTTCTTGGTATCAGCTGAACTGAGTTGGGCGGGTCTTGGTGATTTCGGCCCAAAATGTGATGTCATGTGAACTAAGCCGGGCGCTCGTTTCCGATGCTGGAGCATGACTGAATCGTGCTCAAGGTTGACCAACCTCTCATTCGTCCGCGACCATTTCCAGCTTCATGTTTGGCTTATCGGTTTTTAACAAGGAACCAGATACGGACGGTTTGCAAAGCCTGGTGATTGGAGAACGCAAATGAAAACCAGACATCGACGATGGTACTCCTTGACGCAACCATGCCCACATCGTTCACACTCATGGTTAACGAAAACGGCATAGGGGACAAAGTCGTCTACATTTCATCTGATCATATGCGGCACTGGTATCGTGAGCTGGGGAGGAATGAGGTGTCCACGAAGATCACCAACTTTTGGACCGTATCCACAAAACTCAAAGTTCGCGAATCGGTGGGCAATGTGTAATTAGTGTTGCGAAGTTGTACCGCTAGGCCCAGTTTCCGGAGGAGTAGACGAACCTTCGTTTCATCTGGGAATGTCAGCTCAATTGTAAACATGTCTTCGTATCGGTTTTACCACGCCTCGAAGGAGACACCAACTTTTGGATCATATAAAAAGTCGAGAATATTCTCGGTCAGGTGATCCACGGATAGCTCAGGCGCAGCAAAGTAAATCTACGACTGCATCTTCTCCTTGAGATTAAAGTAGGCAGGCGTTGTTCAAAGAGAGAACAGGCACAAAGCAACACTCCCCATTGCCATTAGGAAGGGACGATGCGTATGTTAAAAGTGGCACATCCAGAAGACCGGAGGCTAAGAGAACAGTCGGAACCGTGCATGTTTTTGTTTGGAACATTTTAATCAAGAAGCATGCACTGAACAGCTGGTAACGGATTCAAAGCTATGCCAACTTTGCAAAATGGTGCTCACGGTTTTTGTGTTCCCGTATGTCGTAATTGCGTTACGTTGGACATTTTTTGGACAGAACAGTATGGTCTGTTCCGCCCTTGTTTAGTTAGACATTCACTAGTGTACTGTATCGAAGTTATCTACAGGTTGTTGCCACTCAGTTGCAAGGTGCATGTATATAATGGACGCCTAACAAGTTAGGGTTATTGCACACGATTTATGCTCTGACAGGTTCCTGCACATTATCAGTCGCGTACTACTGAAAAGGGCAACGCGTGCCGCGATTGACTCACAGATGTGTGTTCTTATATCCATATAGCTAGTGTGCCGCAAGCCTAAGCGCTGTTATCTCATTGTAATGCAGTGACCTTAGCTCGTCAGTCGCACGTTGTTATCGACCCGAATGCATTAGTATGACCGAACAATGCTTGAAGCTTTTGTCGTCGGAGGGCCTTCCAGCTGTAATGAAAAACACGTTGCGCATGCATATACCAATGCACCCAGTTATATGTGTAATGGCTACCGTATAAATGACCGGTCTCACGTTCGCATGCCAGTTTCTTTGTAGTTACTTCCAGTTGAACTTGGGCCATACATTCGTGATAACTTGTTTAACGGTTTACACCCCTGGCCACTTTATTGTGTTGAGATCTTAATATTCTACTTTGGGTGCATATAAGGAACCGTTTGCCAGTTTGCTCTTGTCATAGCAACCACTGCTATCACGGATTGATGAATAGCACGACTGTACATGACATCAGGTCATTTGAACCAACTAATTAGGGCAACCTCGCGTGTTGACAACTTACAAGTTTCCAGATTCAATGGAAATCATTACCAGAGTAATGTGCAAGTCAAATTTACTTCATTCATACAGAGTGGTGGACAACGTTAACAACACAAGCAACAGCGTTGATCTCTTTCTATTTGTGAAAGTAAATCACCTGTGACCAACTGGGTCATCCGGTAACAAAGCTTACGGACCACACAGACTGATTTGGACGTTTTTGAGTACAATAGTTGTCTAACTTGTGAATTTTTCTGTTTCACAACTAATATTTTTTCGGTTCAGGTGGCCCACTTCGAAAATTGTTCAGTTCGGTTCATTATTGCTCTGTTCGTTTCGATTATTTTGGCTGGTATCCGTGGTTTATCTGATCAGACCGCATTCACATTTGTACTTATAGCATCGTCGTTAGAAAAAAACTACCTAGTTACTTTGAGCTTTTTCTTTCTAATTTACAACTAAAATTACTTCTTATTCTATTATCAGCTGGTTATCGTCGTGATTTCCGTGACCGCCGTTCTCCCGGATCACCTGAACGTCCCCATACACAACGTGTTGATTCGCTACGCACATTTGGCGGTGACCGTTGGCAGCACGACAAATTCGAACAGTTGGAGTACGAAGAAGGTAAGTCGGAGCCACAACAAATGGCAGCAAAACCGGTTCCTAAGCCAGTTCCTGCTCCCAAACCAATTCTCTGGTCGACAATTGGAAAGGAGATATCCAACGGCGAAGTAGTGAAGCGACGGTCCGATCCTAGTGACGCTTACACTCCTGCTGATGCTCTATCCTCCGATCTTGGTCCGGATAATCGAAGGCATTCTTCAAAATCGAGCAACGCTGGCGCTAATGCTCAGAACTCAAGCACCACTTCGCAAGAAAAGTGGCATCGGTCGCTTCATGCGTTGGACGATTCGGAAGATGTGCGAATCGATGCGGAGCCTGTGCTTGACGAGACGATGGATGAAACTTGACGTGGACTGTGGTAGCTCGTGTGTTTTTTCAGGTCGCTGACGCATCATAATTCTGTACAGCGTTTGGGCCTTTTTGCAGCTTTTTCCACGGCAGTCAGGTGCATTCGAATTTTTGTCGCAATTAATTTCCCATTTGTTTGTAATATGAAAAGCGTCGTTCAGTTTGCTATTTTTCAATGAAAACCGCTCTGGGTGATGCAGTTCCAAGATCAAAAGGTGCTAATGTTATGAATGTGTCATTCATACTGGTGCTGCTAAAGGAACAAAATCTTACAAGTTGTATTTGATGTTTCATGATTGACTGATTTACTTTTCGGTAAGTTTTTGCAGTATCGGCGAAATCGACTGTTTTTATCTTACGGCTCAACCATTTGCACTTCTGTCACTCCTAATGCACAAGATCGCCTCATCGAACTTGGGATTGATTGGACACTGATGTTTGGGTATTGGTTAATTCGGTTGGCTTGCTTGATAACTGTCACGTGCGAGGTAAGGATCATCCTGGTTAAATACACTAATAGTTGTGACACGGACCTATTTTTGTCATCATTTTTGCCAGATAGGTCAATATGATTTTCTTCTTGGCGATCTGGATGTGAGCTTTTAGACTCTGTAACCGGGTTAGATATTGAGTGGAGCTGATAGGACAATTGTTGACGTGCCTATCTTGTTTTACTTTGAAGGCAAATCCCCACTTTTCGGTTCAGGCAAGGAGATCAATATGGGGCGGCGCTATTTCGAGGGTAGTCTGTAACATGGGTCTACGTTTTGATAACGAGAATCTCATTGTAAAAAAAAACTTTCACCATCCTAAGACGGACTCTCGTTTGTTGTCATTGAATATGCTGGATGGCCTCTGCTCAGCTAGCTTTTGTCAGCAATACCGGCGTGGCTGATAAAGGCTCGTCGTAGGAGCTGAATCGTACTTGGACTCCTACACCATAATATACTAGAGTTGGGTTTGTCGTGTCATCAGCTTTTGACTAATATAAAGTGTGCGAAAGTTATTCTGCTATCTTGGCGTCGTGGTCAGATTTGCTCACTTCATCCGGAACTCCCTGATGACGAAACCTTCGATATTTCCGGGTACAATAGTGTTATGAAAAATTGGTAACACTCAGGGTTGTGTTTCACTCCTTCTGAGTCCCCTCAGAGAACCCTGTTTTCTCGCGAGTCAGGTTATGCAGTTAACAGTTCGAAGTAGGGTCCTTAGAATCAATTTCGTTTCGTACCACACGATATTTTCATATATCCTGTCATTCAGGGCAATATGTGCCTTTTAAAACCAAATCTTATGACAAACATTGTCGCTTTTAGTGTTCGCGCTTTCCAACAATTAGTTCAACTAATTGTCTTGGATTTCCCTCTCTCAGATCCGGTGCTTCATGTTTTTTACATCTTAGAGAGGCATTGTTACTTAAGTTCATCTCAAGACAACCGTCTATCCAGTCGCCTCTTCCTCAAGATCTATGGTGACGTTAGAGCTGAATCTCATGGACAGTTCGAACCGGGGGTCGCACTGAATTCCGAAACATAGCGTTGCTTGTTAGACCTTTTTGAACAGTCTTCCTTGTGTGGACGTACTTCCCGAAGGGTATTTGCTCTAGTGCTGCCATAACTACATTCTGTCCCGCTACTATGTAATATCGGAAACAGATAAAATGCCCAGACATTCACGGACTGGCAGTCAGATTGTATGTTCCGTTTGGTCGTCTTGCTCCAAAAAGTAGGCAGTTTGGTAGCTTGTTTGGTGTGCGCACAATACAGCGATAGCGACGAAGGACTATTATGTACATTTTATGCATTCTAAATTTTGCGTGCGCTTCTCAAAGCAACGATAAGTGATGCCGCATAGAGACAGCCTTATGTATCTCAGCCAAGGATACAAACCGATCATGTGATCATTAGTTTCCCGCGGCTTTCTTTGATCAACTACTCGTGTTCGGATCGTTTTGTTCTTTTCTTTTCATTACGTCATTTTCTTATATTACAAGCTTGCAAACGCCATATAATTAACTAACATCCCAACGAAGTGTTGTGATTATCATGTACATCCATTAACAAATACCTTAAGCCACATTTGTTGTGAGAACCAACATTAGAGGACAAACCACAGCAGATGCGAAGGCCTACAACGAAGAAATGTGTTCCGTTGGAGTCGTACAGTTAAGACGGAATTGAATTTTTGTCATATCCACGAACATTATAAATATGCGAATTGGTTACAACGTGTACGCAAGGACCGTGAACGTCATTTCGTCGAACAATCAAAAAAGGTAGAGGGAGTCAACTTCTCTCGGAACGACAAAATGCTGCTGCGTGGTTGTATTGATCTCCGAAATACTACACGCGAGGCCGTTTGGAAACCACGATTCACTCATCAGCTGGTTGTGCCGGTGACAGGTTATCTAAGTCTATCGTGGAACTTTTCAGCTAGTCCCAATTTTGACAGTGGGATCCATATAGCCATTTATTGCGCTCCAGACGATTCTCTGTCTAATACGCAAAAGGTTGTGAGTTTTTAGTTGAAGTTTACAAGGACACATTCAGAACTTCTCTCTTGTTTTCAAAACTGATGGACAGGAGTTGAAAACGATTCACAAAACTCGCAGACAGTTTGGGAAGAGGTACCTCGTGACAGGTTCTTATTAACAAAAGGAGACGCAAAGACATTGCGACAACCACATGTACATCTGTTCATTTTCTAACTGCTAACTTACCGTTTGGTTTTATGTTACATGGATTCACGAGACCCTGGGAAGCCAGGCCGTGACGTGCATGCCGGTTTCTTATCCGATCGAAGATGTGTTGGTCAAATTTCCACTCAGCTGTGGACCGTCGAGTATCGCCAATCTGGCGGACGGTCGACGGTCACAGACTTTTAGGACCTAAAGATTGCCTGTGTGTCTGTTATTCATACCATTCTCCGGAACCGTCTTCTTTGAAAATGAACCCCAGGGACTTGCGTAACTAATAGCATAACCGTGTAGAATTATGTTCACAACGCCGTCCTTGCTTTCTGTCCTCGTACATCTTTGACAAGAACGACATTCTAGGTAGCGCTTGAGGAGTGTTGACCATGGTGTTGAGTTTTCCAGCAGTAAGTTAACAGACTCAGAGTATGCGGGCGATGTTGCCCTCCCCAGTCCTTCGGCCGATGGCATGCCGACAGTGCTATATAGGACAAATGAACGGATTGAGCTTTAAGTTGTACGCTTTGAACCCTAAAATACACGGTGCTGCTTCGAGATTGGGACGTTTACACTTTCTCGTTTATTTTTTTGCTGGTGGTCCGTTTTGGACTGTGCCATTTCATGCACTTGGTTATTGCCTTTTCTTCAGCTTCTTATCTCACCAATCCAAACATGGCAGCTGTATTGTTTTCACCAGTTTGTGCCGTTTTATTGTTGTTGGATGTTTATTGAAAGAACGGGAGTGAAATGCCAAGGTACAGCTTGTGCTACTGTTCGGATACGTGGTCTTTTCTCAACCCAGACATTAACTAGTTGTGTTTGAACGACGTTTTCTGCTCCAGTTAGCCTACTTCAATTGGGATGATTATCTGATCAAAGCGACAACTCGCCAGCGCATATTTCGGAAAGTTCGAGACACAATCAATACAGCTACATAACTTGTGATGATCGAGTCATGTACTCTCTATGTCTGATACGTGTGCATCGGATTGGAAGTTATGTAATAAGACCAATAGTTGAGTAAAATCACAGGGTAATCAGGTTTCAACTGTGCAATTGAATGCATCGTGATCGCTGAAATCGCTACTTAGAAGTGCTGTGTAGGATAACCGCATGGTGTGTCAACATCCACAACATTTCTTCCTCCAATTCGAATCTGCCACATCACGGTTGGGATGAATAACAGCCACAATACCGTGGTCAGGCTCATGTTCGCTGTGAATCTGTCGTACTGATTGAAAGAAACGTGTTGGTCTGTTAATAAAATCCGTTGATGGTACACCTCATAGTGGTCATAACAACTGAAGGTTTGGAACGGAAACAGAAACATTGTGTTTTTATGAGGTTTGTCACAGTTACCTTCGCATGCAACCAGTGGTGGGAAATTAAAACGAGCTTTTAAGGAGTAGTTTGCGAATGCTCACTTGTAAGAAAAATCAGCTTAGTATGTGAATATGTACTGTAAGTCTGTGATTGAATTCGTTCACTGGTGATTCTGCTGCGACAGGTGCAGGTAAGCTGATCCAGGGTGGACACATCTGAATGCTGGATAAGTCGTATCTGCAAGTCAAGCGTCTGTGATGTTTTACTTTCGATGGGGTGCCTTTGAAATAAAGATTTGCCTTGAGCATAAGCACATCTTGCAATGGGTGGTTCGGTTTGTGAAGGTTTTGGTCATCGCTGTTACATTCGCGAAACATTGACTCAACTTAAGCAATCCACCCGGATGTGATGACTAACTGTTCTAATCCATCTGGTTAGTCTTTGTTGAACCATCCTGACAAGGTGGATATAAATTACTCTCCAGTCTGCAATCGTAGCCCGGTGGAAATGCGTCATCAGTTTGGTGTCTATTGCGTCCAAGATACTCACTGGTCTCATTTTACTTCGGCTCACTAAGCCCAGAGAAAAGCAGATACGCGAAGAACAGGCAGGATTCCGATCCGGTCGAGGTTGCGTTGATCATATTTTTACCTTGTGACGGATCTTGAAACATCGGCACTGTTACAGACAGCCGACAGTCGTGGTCTTTTTGGACCTGAAGGCTGCCTTCGATTCAGTTGCTCGTAACGTTCTCTGGAGCTGCCTTCTCCGCAAGGGAGTACCAGAGAAATACGTGAATCTACTGAGATCACTGTATGCTCACTCTGCAAGCAGGGTGAGAGTTTGTGGTCAACTGTCTCGGGCGTTCATCACTTCTAGTGGTGTTCGTCAGGGGTGTCCGATTTTCCCCTTCCTGTTCAATTTTGTCATGGACGACATTCTAGAGGGTGCGCTTCAGAAGTCCAGTGGGCTTGGTTTTGAGCTTCTTCCTGGCGCTAGATTGGCCGATTTGGAGTACGCGGACGACATTGTCTTACTTAGCCCCTCTGCCTAACACATGCAGACCATGCTGGACAGGTTGAGCGACCGAGCTGGTTTGTATGGAATGCGCTTTGCACCTTCAAAGTGCAGTGTTGCTTCAAGACGGGCAATTCAACTCCTATTTTCTTCATTACAGGTAATCCGCTTGAGACTGTGGACAGTTTCACATACTTGTGTAGCACTATCTCGTCAGTCTGTAATATTGTTGATGAGATATCAGCGAGTATCGCAGAGGCACGAGTTGCCTTTGCCAAACTGCGTCATCTGTGGCGTCGAAAAGACGTCCGGTTGTCGATGAAAGGAAGGGTATATAATGCCTGTGTACGTTCCATTTTGCTTTATGGTTAGGAAACGTGGCCTGTTCACAAAGAAGATATCAACAGGCTTGCTGTGTTTGACCACCGTTGTCTCCGCGAATTGGCCCATATTAAGTGGACTGATCACGTGAGCAATGTGGCAGTTCGCCGGCGCGTATTCCGGAACGCTCGGGATGCGCGATCATTTGGTCAGCTACTTACGTTGCACAGCTTGCGATGGTTAGGTCACGTTCTCCGTATGTCATCTGATCGTTTACCTTGCCGGGCATTATATGCTGAGGCCACCAACAGTTGGGTCAAACCGCGTGGTGGTCAAGCAACAACGTGGTCACGAAATATGAAGACCCTGACTGCTTCATTGAGCAAAGTGGGTAGGTGTCGCCTGCCTGGCTGGGGTCCTCGTGATCACTCAAACCGCTGGTTAGAGACGGTATCCGAGATGGCGATGTGTCGCAGTCAATGGCGGACCCGTATCCATACCATTTCTAATTCTTCCTGTTAGTCTTCTCTCAGTAATTTTCAGCCTCCTCAGTAACGCTTTCTTCTAAGATATTCCATGTCACTGTTGAGGTGAACGGCGACCCGAGCCACAGTACCTTTTGGTCAGGCTCATGGCTGTTCTGATGATGATGGAAATGCGTTTGGCGGGTATATTGCATGACACTCAAGTTGTTTCAGCATGTTAGTAATGCTAATTAACCGTCTTGTGTTACGGTGTTGACGGTAATTGTCTTGGTCAAACCACAGCATTTTTTTATGGGACAACAAGGAATAATCAATCAGTGAGCAAAACTATGTAGAAAGTACTATCGATCTCTTTGTTCAAGACCATTAACAAGTTATTTATCTCTGGCATCAGAGTAGAGGAGTATTTCGATGTTACCACGAATCTTGTGACATGAATCACTATTATGTGAGGTTAAACAGGTTACTGTAGCAGCAAACCAGGCGAAAATGTATGGTTGAGAGCACGAAGTGAGCAGGAGCTTAAAAATTCTAGTAAATGCAGACTAATCAACTTTCAGTACCTTGTTTAGGGGAATTCCTATTGGTACAGTGTGGTGGTTTGTTTTTCTGATACCACAATTTTTACTTCTGATACTACTGTTTAGCTCTGATTTAAGGGAGACTTGACTGGTGTTTTTCGCTACTATGTGTCGGTCGGGGATTTTTATTCGGATTATCGTTTCAGTCAATATTGTCTGAGTGTAATTGATGGGGGTGTGTCTTAGACCTGGCGCCATAATTTCCTCTTGAATTACAAGCTGACCATGTTGGGCATATTGTTTCATTTATTTGACTAGTTGTCAAAAGTTTGAGGTGTAGACATTACGTGGAAAATATGACCACTTCTAGCGGCTAAAATTGGTAATTCAATTCACGCTTTTGTGACTCGTGTTCATTTTTTGATCAGATTTCTCACTATTTTCGTTTTGACTTAAGCTGCGGGATCCGAAAATGATGTCGCAGAACAAGATTTTTGATGGTAATAGCGCTAACGTTGATGCTGTATGCGAATCGGCTGAAGTACCACGTTGGCTAAATATTGTACCTTCTTGTCATTCCGTCGTCGGAGATTCCCTCAAAAAATTCAAGTAGCTTCTACATTCCTTCCAACAGGATGCGTTTGTTACGACCATTGGACGCGAGAAACTGGGTGTAATTGACACTTTTCACACGTTTTGTGAGCCGAACGGAAGTGGCAGTCATGTACCGGAGACGAAATTACCTAGTGTTGGTTTACTCTGGTTAATAGTAAACGTAATCAACAATGGTTTCAACCCATGCAAATCATTCCATTTAAACTACAATATGCCGAGCAAAATCCTAACTGCCGCACTGTCTTTTGACATATCTGTTTCCATTTTAGGCGCAATATTTTCCGTTACATACAAAAGCAAATCACTTTTGTGTATTAGGATTTCCACGTTAGAATCTTGGACTTGACGGCGAGATTGCGATTGGTCCAACTAACCGGAAGGGATAACCAATGTTAATTAGAGCACTTCGCATTGGCTACTTTGATACAGCAGGTGGTACGGGTTATTCAAGGGGTGTCAGCGGCTTTGCTTAATGAGAACGGGGTTAGCGGTCAAAGTGGAGCACAGATCATCTGATCCTGTTCCTACTAATTCATCAAACTGCGAACCGTATTGGTTCATTTGACAGGTAAATGGTTGCGAGTGGTTAAGGGTGTCTGTGGATCTCACGTCCAATAGGAGTGAGGTTTAGGGTTGTGGTGGGCTTCGAAGTGTATTGTGAGAATGAACCAGTTTTTGAAAACATTTTCATTAGTTCTGTTGCGTACATGGCTGACGGACGCAATTACACTTGCATCAGTCCCGAAATACGCAGAGGTATTATCGAAACATTCGAAAGGGGCGATGGTTGCCCTTCTGAACGGAGTCAAGTGGCTTCATGTGGATTGCGTCACTTATGAAGCTCAGCCTCGCAAAGCACACGGAAGAAAGATTCTGACAGAATCTGATATTAGTATGTTGTCGGAGTGAATTTCCGTAGCCCCAACGGTTACACTGTAATTTTTGAGATTGCGCGTCAAGGCTGAGTTTAAGAAGGAGTTATCGACCTAAACGGTTAGTAGATACTTGGATGGCCGGTGCATAACTGTCAAGAAACTGCCAAATGCTCGTTGGCATGAACTGAAACGAGAATTTGGAGTTACGGCGACTGTTTGGATACCGATTGATGGGGTGTTAGGCAAATTCAAAAACCATTTGCTGGATAGATGAGATAAATTTCAATTTGTTCTGTACGAGGTCAGTAGGACGTTCACTTAAAGGAACGAGAGCATGCGTCTCTGTAGTAAACAGCCGAGGCCGTAATCTCCATTTGATTGGAGCTATGACATCAAGTTCGATTGTAGGCTATACGACGAGGCGGGGATCATACAACACCAACGATTGCAAGGACTGGCTACGAACCCTGATAGATCAGCAAACCCATGTCAGAAATTGTGCTAATATGCGACAACGCACCGTGTCACACTGATCTGGTAGGTGTGTTTGCTGAGGAGTTATATAATAGAGGACAACTCTTACGGCTGGCACCCTATTCGTCCATGTTGAATCCAATTGAGAATGTCAGGAGCATGCTGAAAGCAAGAGTTAAAAGGCAACTGCAGGTGCACCACGAGACAATAGTAAACGGAGATCCTCAGGGTGTGCAAAGTCAACAGGAGTGGAGAATGAGGACCCTGGAAAGAGTAGTCATCTCTGCTATGTGCGACGTCGCCGGAGACCATTGCGCTGGCTTTGTTGGTCATGCCGAACAATGTTGTATGGAGGCGATAAATGGTGAAATGATGGGGTCATAACCGTAAACGCACATCTCAGTGGACGAATAATGCTCTACTCAGAGCAACCACAAATTGATTCTTCATTTCCTACCTTTTGGAAGTTAGCCCTGATTAAACTAATGCATGGGCTATGAGTGTGCCTAGATTATGTAAGATTTTCGTTTGTTGTTTGAACGGTTAAGAACAACCGAGCTATCCGCATACTTTACGCGTTGGAAATGTCTTTACGACGGAAAGCGCTTCGCAAGTTTTGAAAGCAGCATGATTGGTGGACAAAATTCACCGGAAACACGACCAGCTGCTGGATATTCCCATTCATCCATATTGGTCTACGGACTCCGCTGAGTTTGTGATAAACAGCATGACCAACTCACAAATGAGCTAATAAATACAGAAATGTATTCATGTAGTTTTCCTGATAGTCCTACTCAGTGAATGGATAGTGTATACATGCGACTAAATGCAACCACTGTGTTTCAGTGACCTCCATCTTGCAAAGATCTCAGATGTGGAAATACAAGTAACGATTACAGAGATCCTATATTAGTTCACTCGAGTAGATAAGTAAACTAGTGTGTTTTCGTGTGTTATGTGTTAACGACAACATATTGGACTGGTTGGCCAGTTCAGGCAAGTCATTTTGTGTGGCTGTTGGAGAAAAAACGTGTAACTATTGAACAGATAAGTGAAATCATTACATACTGTAGCGGAGATTTTTCCTCTGGAACAGATATACAGTTCAAACAGAGTTAACAAGATGAGAGAAGGAATCGAACCATGAAAAGCATAAGTTAATATGATGAATGGCCCCTAATTTCTTCCAATACTAAACGAGGTTGGACTGCGTCAATTCTGATGGCTAAAGTGTTAATTTATTTGACTGCAATCAACCTTATTGTGCGAATATCGTGTCGTAAGTTGGTAATCAGCCCGTGAAACCACTAGTTGTGAAACTTATACGACCTGAGACTAATGGAGAAATCAGGATAGGCCAACAGTTTAAAAGTAGCAGCGAACTAATCTATCTCAAAATGTTCTCACACTCAGTGGTGACACCTCCCACAACTGTGTGCAATGAAATATAGGACGGATTGGCTTGACAGTCCGATCGAACTTGTCTTCTTTTGTATACAACGGCCAGCCCAGCACTATTCTGACTGATTCTCGGGTCCGGTTGGTTGATTACTGTTGCGTTCAGATGCCAACTTCAAGTGAGGTCAACCAAATATCAGACCGAGTTGCCAGGGTACCATTTAATGAGTGATACGGGGTGGTGACAGACTTCTTCCTCGGACTGACCTGGCGACCACGGGATAAGGGGTGTCGCCGAACGAACTTCATATTATGTTACTACCTCGTAACGGTAGAAGAACGAATGTTTTTGTGTAACGAAAGGCATGTAGTGGGTCTTCTCTATTCCTTGTGGCCAAACGATTTCCAGTCCAACGGTTACGTCAGAATGACACAATAACGCAACTGGTGTTGTTCGGTTGACTTCGGCCATGAATGCTTTATTTTTTCTACCGTTACGAGGTAGCAACGTAATATGGATCCTATCCGCTTAACTCCCATCGCGTCCGGTGTGCCTCAGCGATTTTTACGGGGACCGTATTCTGGAGGCTCATGTCAGATTAGTTTATTTGCCTCGTTGTCTAACCGTCGTTCGTTTATCTACCAAACAACCACTGAGAGCGTAGTGTAACACTTCTCTTGAGAATTACAGCCACCGATAACAAAGCAGAATCGCGAATCCAACCCTGTTTTAGATATTCGGTTTCTAACTACAACACGTAGGCAGTGTCGGTAAAATTACTAAGCACATAACTAACATCAAAAGCATGCGCAAATAGATCGTAATGCAAATAATGATCAGGTAAGGTCGACGCACCTACAGCAGTGATTCGGACAAAATGGAAGAATGGGATCCGTGGGTGTGCTAAGTAGAACCCTGCAGATGGCGGCGCAGCGCTATATTAGGAAGGAAACACTGTAATTCACTGAGCACCTATTTTATCTGTTCATCGGTGCACAAGAGAACCAGGTAATTAACGGACTACGGCACTTTCGGCAAACTGAGTGGAGTTGTTTCAGGACAGAACAAACGCGTGAGTACCGCGCAGCAGTGGCTTTGCGTTCTGGTCACATGCTACCAATTGCTGGCCTATACATACGACCTTGGCCACTGCACTATGCGGCGCTGCAATGTGATTATCTCTCTAGTAGCGATTGAGAATGTAGCCTGAAGACACAAATAGTAGCTTTATGTGAGATTTCCCCGCCATGACTTGCAACCGGATGAAAAAATAATAGTTGACTGCTATCAGTCAAAATAATGAAGGGCTCTCCTGAAAGTGTTTGTATACTGATGTGGTTGGTAAGATTCAAATTGTCAGAGTTCAAAATTCAGTTGGATTTGGTCAGTACTTTTACAGACAGATTAGTACAAGACTTATCAAGTTAGCTGACATTTTGCTAGTTAGTTGCTGAACACTCCGTAGTAAGTGTCTTCTTAAAGTTAGCAAGCATAGCCTGATAAACTTACTCAACTAGCCGTTTCATGTAGACCCCGTATATCATTTGGAATATATTTTATTTTGAGCGAGGATTTCCTTTATGGACCCGAAGTTGATTTCGTTATTAGCAGCCGACTGGTAATGCTGAGACAATTGGTTACACGATTGTTGGGTGCTTCTCTTTCTTTCTTTAGTTCCGAAGAAATCTCTTGTGTTTTGGGTACTGTGCGTCACGTAGGCATTCCAAGAGGACCTTTTAAGATACCTGTACATTTGTCGTCACTGATAAGGAGACTCGAATGATATTAAATTTTAAAATACTCTCAAAATTGACATACGATGCACCAAGGTTCCTGGCCTCCAAGATGTTTAAAACATTACAGAGAATCGCATCGCTGGGAATGATTGTGCGTCGTACGCGATTGCTGCACGGGTTCTTGGATTTTCAGCTCTAGAATATATATATATATATATATATATATATATATACATATGAAACACGCGGTTGTTCGTGAAAGGTTTTCATTTAAGTTGCCAATGTTTCATCCCTGAACGATGTGACAACAGCGTGTAGAGTTCAGTATGTATGTTAGTGGGGTTTGAACGATGGCTGCTCTCATACACGCAAATGATTTCACCTGCTGGCCTGGATCGTCACTAGTAACGTCTGCATGATTTTTCCGGGGATTCCGAATGGTCGTTGCCTGTCGTTTTTACGTTTCCGCTTGCAATCTAACTGGTCTACACGTTGTACAGCGACCTGAAATATGATTGGCTGATATTTTTCCTTTCATTGCGTCCATCAGTTCTTTGGTCCTCGATACTCATGTGAATGATTTTTCATGATACATCTTTGACTATCGATGGGATCCGTTCGTAGTGGACAAGTGGTCATGTGGTTGACCCTTGTCTACTAACAATGCGAAAAGCCTTTCCTGAAAAGCAGTCGAAGTTTATTCCCGCAAGCATCGAACCAAAAGAGTGCCGCAAGGTTTAGCAACGAACCGTATATTTTCAGCAGTTTGGGGGTATAATAATTAGTTGGCTCTAGTCTAATCTGGGACCGGCGGCAGTAACCAGTAGGGAAAAAGAACGCAAGCTGAGCTCTGACCCATTTGACGTCACTCAAAAACGCGCCGAGGGATGAGTGCGTAGAATCCTCGGGTGCATTAAACGACGCTCAAAAAGGTACAGGTGAAGCGACATTGGATAATCGAATATCGGATCCCTGAAGGAGCCACACGATCGTTGGTTTCTACGTAAGCCTCCCTCCAGAAAAGTGGCAATGGGCAACCTTCGATCATGTGACCGGAGGTATAGGTGTATGGGCCACCTCATTGTGGTTTTGTTCACCACACTCCGGATGCCATGAATATATACACAAACGTCCTAAGGTTCCCACCTTACGCTACCGCATCAGCCTAGAGTGAAACCAACAATGTGAGTAGTGCGAATTGTCAGACTCAGTATACAGCTTGGTGAATGTGACAATATAGCTAAGGAAGTTGCATACTGTCATCGCATATAAATCTGTCGATGGTTTTCTACATTCACGTGAGTAATGACCGTAGTGTGGGGAGATTTATTTGAGAGGGAGGTAGTCAGGAGCTACATTGTTACTGATGTGTGCTAAGGCCTATTGGATGCATGTAGGGAGAGCGGATGACAGGCAGAATTTCCTCGAGTCGATTCACTAGTTGGTTTATCCCACAACGACGCGGTCGAATTGTGCCAGTTGGATTCTAAGAGAAATTCGACATAAGTAGCAACATTGTGCCTCCTCCTAAGCCGCTGGGCTTCTACAATGTGGAAACCCTGAAAGGTGCTATTTGAAAGATGTACAAATGCAATCAAAATAAAACGTCTGTCGTAGGCTAGAAGAGGTACGCTTGATACCTCCGTTGAACGATCTTTTCTCAAGCTATTTTCTGGAGATTCAGTAAACTTATTCCAGCGTTTCAAAACGCCTGAAATGTAGAGAAACATGAGGAAAGTGAGCAGCATATGCAATGCTTTGAACGGTCTTCAAAGGTTTTGAAGGGTGTGATGGTTCCAGGAATACGGAAATGAAGTAGTTGACTTAGCTCAACCCCAGAGCGATCTTCGACGCAATAGTAACAACAACCGAACTAAGCAAAGCAGGTAATTTATCTCTCCAGCGCAATTGTACAACTTATAGTCAACAATGTAATAAAACAACAGTAGTGAAAAATAGGTTAAGTGACAATCACCACGTCCTCTACAGTTCAAATGAAAGTCCGGGCAATAGCAGTGACGTTGCTTCTTTTTTACACGTTCAAGAGTTCTTGTCTGCGCCGGGTGGATTGCAGATATTCCTTCAATGACTGACTTCGAATATGAAACAGACTCAGAAACGGATGTGTCAATCTCAGAAGATTTAACGGACAATACAAGAGAAAGCCTCAAAATCTTCATACACTTAAGACCGATAATAGACGAACCAGAATTAACGAAAAATGAACATGATTAAGTGACAGACAGCACATATGAGTGAAAGTTCACATTTTCTAAGAATAGATAAAGCATGTCCAGTGATATCATTACCAGACATATTAGCAGGTTTCAAGGTAACAGAAGGTTCGAGCCCCTTTATGCAAGCGACAAAAATAAAAGATCCAATACTACCACTGTCACCGATGTTGTAAGCAGCACGGTACACACTTCGGATTAAACTTCCTGTCGGCTCAAACCACTAACGTTTGCCACAGCATCACACTTAGATGGGTTATTATCGCATGGAATCAGATATTTCAACACTTACATCAGGTTTCTGGCGCGGACAATTCATCGGACATATCAACTTGTTGCTCATTTCATTTCCGCTACGACATCCTCAACATTCAGGAACGACCCAGAGACACTCTGTCGCTCATCCATACGAATGCAGTTTTCTGCCACGGCACATCTCAGCCGGCATCGGACTCCGCGACGTCCTAAGCACTACCTAACGCGGGTAATGCAAAAGGAACACGACTAGCATAACTGTCCTCGCTGCAGGGTCACTCCTGAATGCTCATTGGCGCACAACCACCTTCGATCTCCACCGCTCATTCAACTTGCAGCACCACATCAAACGCTCTGTTAGGTCATACGAGATTGTTTGCTCAAGTGTGCAAGGAATCATTCACTTTGTTTTTGCAAACCATGAATGTCTCCAGGCCAACAGCGTTTACCACTAAACGACTGCGAGGATAACACTACCTGCATCAAACCCACGTTAATTGTTTCATTTCACTCCAAATAGCGTGAATTCGCACGACCTGTCTGAGAATACTCACTAGTTTAGCTATTCCCAGGCGATATCATTAGATCTGTTTGTCGACTTTTAACCTGGGCGCATTCATCGTATATGGTTTTTCGCACTAACCAGCTTTTAGATTTTCATGCTGAGTTCCAACACTTTCATTGTATATCCACTGGAACTTGACCTACGTCACTATGGTACGAAGAGTCGTTCTTTTGAAAACGTTCAAAAAAATTGGAAAACCTTTTGAAAACCAACAAAACGTTCAGTATATGGCATACGTTCAACTTCTATCCCAGATGAATCACATATTTCTTTCAGGCTGCTCGCTCCCAGTATGTTTGTTTACATTTCAGACATTTGGGGAGGCTTGAACGCGTTTGCTGAACCTCCGAAAAACTTATCCGGAGACCGTTCAACGGAAGTCATCTCCAGCTCCCATCTTCTAGCCTACGACGGACGGTCTTATCCTGATTGCATTTGTACATCTTGCACTTTGCACCTCTCAG
>JTDE01003963.1:35130-52353 GCA_014338405.1 Paragonimus skrjabini miyazakii
CGTAGCTCTTTTTTTAGTGGTTAGATCCCCTCCCCTCCCTCTTTTTTCTTCTCTCTTTCTAAACAGGGTTTGTTTTTTCTTCTTCATGGTTATGTGGCAGTTAAGCATCAGTGTGAACCACTGATGTATTGCTGTCTATGATGATGATGACCCTGCTGTACGCAGCAGATAGGGCGACCCGGTTTATACTGCGAGACGGCCGATGCAGTATGGAATTACTGGAATTGTGACTATTCATAGTTGTTTGTGGGCTGAGATACTGTCAGGGCGCCCAGACCTAGACAGGAGAAAGATTAGGGTTCTCAACCAAAGCCTATACCGCAAGGCAGCGGGTGGGTGGCAGTGTACCAGAACTGGTATATTTTTCGGAAAAAGATACCAACCTTCCAACTCGTAACCTGGAGGACCAGGAGACTGGTTTGTCAGACCTCTACCTATTGGCCTGCCTGGCATGAGGGACTCTATCGATGTGGTGGCCACACCATCCAGTTTAGCCCAATAGGTCATCGATATGCGCAAGCCGTCACACCGCGTCAAGGTTCAGTCTCGTTGTGGCAGCAAGCAAGTGTACACCGGCACTATGCGAATGCCGTAGACAGTCCCCCATCAGCTCCTCTACGATGAAAATGGACAGGATGGCGAGACCGAGCAGCCTCGACGTACGAGGCTTTCGGTACTGATGCCCATAAACAATTCTCCCTAGAAGTTAATATGAAATGAGGTATGATAGTAGAATACCGACAGTACGTTCACATATACTTTCGATAGGCCTCTGTACTTCAGCAACCCAAACAGTGTACTCCACCCGGCTGAATTTCACTCACTTGTAGTCGCGAAAAATGGTGATTCTTAGCCGGCGTCGAGTATGACAGTGGCAGGGAATTTTACGAGAATTGAGTCTGACCAACACATCTAGCCCGAAGACGAAATTCTGTTCGCTCTTTCATGTTTCTCGCGCAGCACCGACTGTTCGAAATAGACACCAGAATCCCGGTCATAACTGGTGTTTAAGCGAACTCCGCGAGTTTCACAAGAGCTTCTGGTTCCCGGTTTGCATCACACTCAGTCGTTCACATCAACCGTCACCTGTGTTCATTCGCGCACGTCGGGTAGCATCAACAAGTCGGTAACGGTGAGGTTTGGAAGTGAATATTTGGTAGTGGTATAGTAAGGCACGTTCGTCCGCGCAGTCCTTCAAGTTTCGTAGTTTATGATGGTTGGGCCACATGCTAAGGATGCCGATTGACCTTCTACCACGCGGAACAATATTTACCAGAACTGCAGTTGATTGACGTCAATTTCGAAATTAACAAACGATGAATTGGCATGGAGAAGTATAGACAGCTACCGGTAGGCTAGCTTGGACAGGTCATGTTTGACTCTCGATCTGATGCCCTCATGGACCACTGCCAGAACCATCGATTGTCCGAGCCATAGTATCCACAAGATGACGGCTAGTCGAGCTCAGTGGCGTAAATGTTGCCGTTGTTTTTCCGAGTTGTTTGTGAAATGAGTGCATTTAACGACGCGGGGGCAACGAAAGCCGTAAGGAAGCTGTTTCGCGGATGAATTTTTACTTTCACTGGTTGTTTGCAAGTTGTAGGCACTTTGATGTTGAATGTTTGAATGTAGGCGTAACTATTCTTATTAGTTAGGTCCCTTCCGTTCCTCTCCTTTTTGTTATCTCTTCCTATATAGGTTTTTTCCCCTTGGTGGTTGTGTGGCAGTTAAGCATCAGTGTGAACCGCTGATGTATTGCTGTCTATGATGATAAGTATCCATGTGTATGGCTCAATGCTGAAAATGTTAGTAATGATGGTGATGTTATAAGAGGTCAAATAATAGCTTTCATTGGGACTTGGTGAATTTAATCGTCATTCAGAGGAGCTGCGTGTGAGGTGCGTTCGTTGGAGCAAGGTTTGTTATGAATACTGGCTCACCTTCACTTGAAACTCCATTGTTTGTTCGAAAGGTGTGGACATCTTGTTTTTGAACACTCGAATTTGGAGAAAAGTTTTTTATTACACTCCGCGTTCTTCACCCTTTCATTTTTAAATTGATTTGCTCTTTTTTCATGGTTATCTGGTAGTTATGTATCAGCCTCATTGATAGATTCTGTGTTATCCGTGATAATGATAGCGACGTCGATTACGAAAATGCAGCATTTCTTCGCCTCAACTGGATTCATCCGGCTGAGTTGAGTTCTCCGCTTTTGAACCGCACTGTAGTTATTACCATACAATTGATCAGTAATTGGCTATTGATTGTCAGTCATACTGTAATAGATTCAAGCTCGGTTGCTGCTACTGTTCCTGCTTAAGTTTAGTCAGTTTGATACCATTCAACTCACATGTGACCTGGTAGCGAACATCTTCCGGTTTAACAGTTGAAAACAACCTTTTTATTGTGCGTTTTACCGAAT
Organism: Paragonimus skrjabini miyazakii; assembly: GCA_014338405.1. NCBI lineage: Eukaryota > Metazoa > Platyhelminthes > Trematoda > Plagiorchiida > Troglotrematidae > Paragonimus > Paragonimus skrjabini miyazakii. Next base: position 37,553 of record JTDE01003963.1, read on the forward strand.
TGTATGTGGGTTGGATGGTGTTGGGCTACCCGAAACGAAGCATAACCAATGGGAGTACTTATCAAGGCGAGCGGAGCTCAAGCTCAACATTCTATGACTGGTAGTCGATATCGCTCTGTAAGACGACTTAAAGTTCAGTACGCTTATGTTTTGTTTTTATTGTTATCCGGAAGATTTTGCATTCTGTCTAGCCATTAAGCTTGTTATCTCTTTGCTTTCAACCGCCGCGTTACTTATCTCAGCTTGCACTTGTCTGATCAGGCATTCTCTGTGATCTATTCTTCAGGCCGAAAGGGTTTTGTTTTTCAACTCGGACTATGATTCGAAAATTGCTGGTCTCTACGATTTGCAACATACAATTGGACGTGGGCATTACGCAGTTGTGAAGCTTGCTTGCCATGTTTTCACAGGCGAAAAGGTCGCGGTCAAGGTGATTGATAAGACTAAACTGGATGACATTTCACAGGATCATCTTTTTCAAGAAGTGGTTTGCATGAAGTTAGTTCAACACCCGAATGTTGTACGTTTGTACGAAGTGATTGATACTCCAGCCAAATTATATCTGATCCTCGAACTGGGCGATGGTGGCGATTTGTACGACTACATCATGAAACATGGTTGTGGCCTGCACGAGACGGTTGCCAAACGGTATTTCCGACAGATCGTCACTGCAATTGCCTATTGTCACAAACTGCACGTGGTTCATCGTGATTTGAAACCGGAGAATGTGGTTTTCTTTGAAAAACTTGGACTGGTGAAATTGACCGACTTCGGTTTTAGTAATCGTTTCACACCCGGCATGCAGTTAGACACTGCATGTGGATCGTTGGCCTATTCTGCTCCCGAAATATTGTTGGGTGATCCCTACGATGCTCCAAAAGTTGATATCTGGTCTCTTGGGGTGATTTTGTATATGCTTGTGTGTGGTCGTCTACCGTTTCAGGAGGTGAATGATAGCGAAACAGTGATGAAGATCATGGATTGCGATTACACAATTCCTGATTATCTGTCATCCGAATGTGCACGTCTCATCAGTCGTTTATTAATTCGGGAGCCGGAGAAGCGGGCACATTTAGATGACATTCTTCAAGCCGAGTGGTTGAGAGTAGACAGGGACGATGAGCTACCAATAGACTTGTTCTCCGTGCCTCTGGTTTCCCGGGAATGTTTGCCATTTGAGGATCACATGGAAATCCTCACCAAGATGTCTGAGGGTCAATTGGCCACCGTGGAAGAGATTCAGTCCACTCTCGATAGAAATGAATATAATCACATCGCGGCCACGTATTACCTCTTAGCTGAGCGAAAACTGAAACGTAATTACATTGAACAGTATAAATTGCTTGCACAGCAAGCTCAACTAAACGAAAAGCTGAGACAGCAGCACGCTGTGCAACAAGTACAACAACAGCAGATTTGTGGTGTTATGGATAAGGCTCGTTCAACACAACCTGGTGAAACTTCTGGAAAGATCGCTAACAGCACTTGTTCACTTCCATCAGGAGGGGCACGATTTGCGAGTCCACTCGGCCAACCGACTAATCAAGCGACTGTACAATCCACAGAAGAGCGCGTACGTCGATTCAGTATGATTTTGGAAGATGAGGAAGAGGAGGATGAAGAGGCGATGGCGACGAAAGAGGAGCAGAAAAATAAGATGATTTCAACGCTGAGTCGGTACTTAGCGGAAGAATATGCAAATGCGGGACTAACTGATTCGACGGGTTTGGATGGCTTACCTTGTTTATCTGATGCATCAGCGGAAGCTCTTCTTGAAGAGGAAGAAGAGGAATTACTCACAGTTGCTAATCTTGCTTGCGTACGTTCTGATCTTGCCGCCGACCAGCCCACGAACACTGCTGCTTTGACTTCGACTTGCTTTGGTGAGAACAATCCCTCTGCTGCGCCTTTGACACGACCATGTTCAAGGATTAGTGGTTATGGCGTTGAAACCTCTGATGGTGCGGAATCAGACGCTTCTCTGAGCAATTGGAGCACCGGTGGTAGCAGTTTTATTGGTTCCTTTCCCCAGGCTTTCGCAGCCGCTCGTTCATTGCCACCAATGGAACTTCGCCGTAAACCTTACTATCGTCGTGGGACAATACCTCACCGTCCGTTGATCAGTGTGAAGAGCAGTCCGCAATTGCTCAAACACATAACCGAGGAAGAATGGAATGGAAGCATTAGTTGTGGTGATAAAAGCGCCACTTTCGCAACGAATAAATTGGATCATGAATTTGATCGCACGAGTTCTTCCCGTCAGTCGAAAAACGTGCTGTCGTATGATAGTGGCGGTGCTCGTTCTTTGCGTACTTCCTTCAATATTCGGACTAATCCCGCCTCAACAGACGATCATTCAATAGGTTTGCGCTCCAGACTGTCTTGGATAGGTCAACGTGCACTCTCAACTACACATAGCCCGACAAGAACGCGGCGTTTTTTCACCTCAACCGGGTTCACGTCACGTCCGACCAGCATTGAGAGTTGGAGTACCGCATTTAATATGAGTCTTCTAAACGATTTTCGTCGCCGTTCGGTTTGTTCATCTCCGGTGGAGCATGCGATTGGCCTTGGTACGGTACTCAGACGTAAACCACACAGCTTCGTCTACCAGCCTCAGGGCCAGAACATAGGCGGTCGCACTCAGCTGAACGATCGTCGTTGCAGTGGTCCTCCAAGTTTGATGCTCGCAGTCGCCAGTTTGTATCATAATGCTGCTGTTCCCGCTCCCAGCCGTTCTGGTTCGAATACATCTTTTTCTGAATCACATGACCCTCCGACTGAACCGGCGACCGATCGTGTAAATGGTATCTCTGATGCCCCTCATTCATATGATAAATCCATTTGTGACAAAAATTCCACGGACTTTCAGGCATCCTTCTGGTCATCAGCGACGTCGCCAAATTCAGACGTTCCCAAAACCACCGCTAATCACAACAAACCCACAGCTTGTGAGAATGATACCCGGTCTGCATCAAACTCTGAGCGTCATTCTCCAACGTATGCTCTTTCTACACCTCAGAGACGCGCCATCACTCGTTCACCTCATCGGGCGTTCAGTTCTGCACATAGAGCTGCTAGTTGGTGCAGCTCTGCGCCAATGCTATGTGAAACTGAGCCAACGTCGAACGTAGATACATCGAGCTCAGGCTCGATTTCTACACCTCCCAAGACAGGTTTGACCACAATCAGTGGATCTGCCTTCACAGCTCCTGGTGTGACGACTCTACGAGAATACTGTGCGCCTATTCGTGAGGAAGAAGATGAAGTCCGTTCGGGAGACCCGGGCCTAAGAGCTTACTCGGGCGGCAACTCCAGCTTGGACCGGCGTCGGTGTTCAGAATCATCTAGTGTTCGTGACACAACTTCGCTGTTAACCAACTGCATCCCGCAGGCAGCTGGTGCTAATTCACCCTGTGCTGTAAATCACAGCTCAATCCTGGGTGACGTCAATCCAGCTTACTCGCATTTTGACCGTTTTGGACCCCTCTCACAGCTAACCACTTCAAACTTCTCCCTTAGTTCTCTGGCTATGAATTTGCGAGACTCCAGGTACATGTTGGATGTTATTCGCGGTACCTTCGAGCTTCAGTGTCATTATAATCGACGTACTGGTGGTGGATCCGTCGCCGGTGGTAGCAGTAGTGGTTATCCTTCAGGCCGTGCAAGTGCCTCTGCATCAGTTAGGAGCTTAACTGCCGTATCGGAAAGCATACCAATTAGTACTGGTCTTAAAAGTGACATACCTAGTCACAGTTCCCGACGGTTAGCGCATATTCGCGGTGGATTGTCTCATGATTCTTCCTTTTGCCGAGTACCGTCCTCAGGCCGGCGTGTTCTATCACCACGACGTTCGGCTACTTTGGCAGCCAATTTGCCAACCAATCCTATTAACTTTATGGTGCGGGCCGATGCGTACCATTCCGATCGTTTCAGTATGCCCACTGAAATGATGAACGGGTTTGAACTGGATCAGTCACACCACATGCATAGAGCTCTGAACATGCCATTTTCGGAGCACTTGTCTCATAGGGAAGTCAATACACAACACAACCTAGTAACCTTGGTCGATGAGCCCATTCATCATTCACCTGTTCTGAGTAATGGCCCACTTACAACACTTGAATCCAAAACACCGAGTGGATTATGCAATACTTTTACTCATGTTGCGCCCTTACGCGGGGACAACGTGCAGCAGACTGGTGCACGAATCGGTGGTTTACAATCTGACTCGCTTCTGGCAAGCTTGAACAGAACAAAAGACCACTTGATGCCAGCAAGCCTCGTTGGATTTGACACAGATGGTGACCTTAATCTGATCGGTCCGCATCGTTATCGATCGAGGTTGAACCGAAGTGATGATGGCAGTGTTCATCACAAGTTTCATCAGGACGTTGCAGATAGCAGCGGCAGCAATAACAATAATAGTAATAATAATAATGGTAAGTGTAACACCGACGAACTTCATCCATCTGAATCTACTACACATTTGAGACTGATTAAAAACTCAAGTGAAAGACACTTTGTCACTTCACTAACAACGAAAAGCCATCCGCGACTGGCCTGCTGTACAATTTCCTGAGCCTTACGACGTGTGTGATTTCAATATGAATCCCAACCAGGGTTGATTTTCGCTTCTCGCATTGCATCCGCAACTACCTGTTCTTCTCCGTGTAGTCTTTCATTGCAGATTGTCATTTCGTTGTGCAGTTCTATCTATCAACCGTGATCAGTCTCATTTGCACATGCCCTTCACGTATCATTCTGACTTTTTCGTTTTACTTCCCCTCTTCCTGTCGCGTTGTATGCTGTTCCATCCGAAAGTTCAATATCCCGGTTTTGCTGCATGCTTGTAGCTGCTAGTCACTTGGCATACACACAGTGGTTTGTTTCGGTCATACACAACAAACTGGTTTTGCTCCGATTTGTCATGTTTCCTGCTCTTCCGAAACGCGAAGTATACTCGTCGAACTTTTTCTGTGCGTCCAATCGTGCTACTCCACCGTTGTACATATCTGCTCAATTATTATTCATAGGCGCATATATTTATCTACCTGTTTTAAGTACACAAGTTGGTTTGATCTATATGGCTCCATCCACATACGCACATGTGCTTTTGATCGCCTTGTCCACCACAACCACCGTCATTTTTCACTTCGTACTTATGTTGTATGATCTCTTGACGGATTGAGAAATGCATTCATTGTACAGTCATGCATACGTTTATATGTATATATATATAAATATGTGCATATCGGTATTGCTGATTAGGAGCATTTGTTTTGAGTTCATCGTAGTCGCTCCGATTATTCAAATATTTTGTCAACGTGATTAAAACGGATCGCGATAGCCTAAATTCCATCATGCTGTTCATCAAACCGATGTTCTATTACGGTCAGTTTCGTATTATTTCTGGATCCATAAGGTTGAGGGGTTTTGATCGACTGCTTTTGTGTCACAAGCCATTCACCGATTTTGCGTACATCATTTGCGATTGGAGCTATTAATAGAATTGTTTGCCCCATTCCGTTCCGGGTTATCCAGGTAATCGCTCCAGATTGACCTTACTCGATGGATCATGTGTATCCAATACCCCCTACACTTGACGCACTGTTGTTAGTGGTTTCTGCAGTGCTGATTGATCTTGATCATCGTCCGTATATATCTTCTTTTATCCCATTAACTAGTTTCAGTGATTCCGCTGATTACTGCGCCAGTCAATCAGCAGTTAGTTCTGACACTACTATGTTGTTCATCTCCCGGAGTTTGTAACAATATGCTCATTTTATGTCAACTTATTCAAGGTTCTGACTGCGTATTTTTACACCCCTGAGCTTCTCAACAATTCAAAACATAGTTTCAGAATAAGTACTAAAGGTAGCATAATCACCGTGTGAAATACGCAATGTATGAACTTGTGCCTGCCCCACACACTTACTACTGTAGCCACTGTCAACGCGGTGCGGTCCTCCACACTGTTTGAACCCTCGAATATAACTAAATGCAACATGTTTACAGTCATATTACGATAGTTTTCAAAAGCGAAATATGGTGAAAATTTTGTTCGCTAGTTTTTCACAGCACATGCGTCACCATTTCCCCTAGTAATGAAACAAAATATTCCAGGCACAGTTTCGCTTGTTAGGCAAAATTGAGTACAAATTTTAATGAAATTAATTTGCATTTGCAAAAGCTGATGTGGAATTCATCACAGTCAAGTGATTTGTCTGTACGATTATATGTTTGTCACGTCTCCATACGCCACATTAGTTGTCGGGAATGTTTTGCATTTCCCGGTTTCAGCGGATTAGACCGGAAAAAAAAGATGCCCCCCTGGCAATGTTTTAGTGCGCCAGGTAGTTTACGAAACTTCAAACGGCCTGTTTTCGCCATCCGTTTGAGAAAGTTCGTTGAGTCAATGAGAAAATAGCGAAGTCCGTTTAGAAAACTTAATCCTCGTCGCAGAAGAATGAGTTTGACAGACGGAGCGGCCGTGCGCATGAGAACTCTTCTAGGTTGTACAATTCTTGGTGGGTTACGCAAAAATATGTTCATGATATTTCACATTCTGACGCTTCTAAGGTAGTGGAAATGACACGAAACTGAGACATATCATCCCAAGATGCTTGATTTTGGAGAAATTAGGGCTTTTGTCTATCGCGTTTCTGACGCGACATGTGGAGAAACAAGGTTTTTAGTTCGGTTGTCGTTCTATCCAAACGTCAGACTGAGATTTATCCCCTTTAACTTTCAGTCTGATACTGTTGTTTATTCACTTGCACCACCTCATCCGTCACATCAAACTTTGAACACTCATGTTCGTTCACGAAGATTCCAATGACCCCTCTACGCTATCTGGTTGAGAATCAGGTCGGCTGTGTTCTCGCATTCACAACCACGAGATGGTCACTATGTATTTGAAGTGGGTCTTGGTTTTTTCTGAGGCGAATGTTAAAAACGAACCGTTTAAATTTTCGTGGACTACTCTGCATATGCAACGTAGTTTTCGATTCTGTTGAATGTGTAGTTCTCAGTACTCTTACTTTAGGATTCTGTTATTACGGTGGTTTTGCGCGTAGGAAGCCGAAGAGGCCATACACTGGAGAAATTCAGGTGTTTCTGATTCGACCGACCAGAACAATACCTGGGGAGCCATCTACTGTTTTGTGTCGCGTCGTCCCATCGATTGGCTGTTAGACTAACTGAGGTTTTTCAAGCTACTATGTTTAAATTCACTTTTGTTATGCGTTTCTTGCCATTTGTTTTTTTTGTTATCTTTTTAGTTGCTTTCAGATCCGGAATTTTCGGTCAGATTTTAATTAATATTCTAAGAAAACGCCCATATGTAATGAGAATGTTATTAGGCAAGCATTCCTTTGTATAGTTTAACTTGTGGAGTTTAATTGGCGAAATGGCGACCTTGTACTCGTAAGGACAGCACGCTTAGCTTACTGAACACCTTGGCAACTAATGGAACAGCCGAAGTTTATATTGTAGTTGAATGTTCAGTGGGGAGTCGCGGTGGCGAGTGTCTGTTTTGAGGTCAATGCAAAGGACTGAGCGATAAGATCACAACGCATTTCGGAAGCGGGTGTAGAATTGACCAAATCGTCCTTAGTTTGAGAAGCTTTCAGGGTTAATCAGATGAACCGTTGTCTTTTTTTGGGTGGATGAGAAAGTGGGTTATTCGTGAGTTTCTTTTTTTCCACCGTTTACTTCCATCACTACTGTAAGTTATCTTTGCATACTTCTCAGATAGTAATTGCACGTTCCTGGCCATTGTCTTACCTCGGAAATAACGTATGTATTGAATTAGGCACTCATGAACCACTGTGCCAGTCTTAAGGTTATCAGCGTCTGCTGTTCCGTATTCCCGCAAATCATTTATTGATGGTGATTCTTGTAACGAATAGACTTGCGAGAAGTAATCGAGAGCACAGAGAAGACAAAGCCTGATAAAAAGGCTTTAAAAAATCAGAAAACGAGGCATGTGATCTATAACATAACGAACAGGAAAGGTAGATTAGGATAATATATGGAGGAATCAGTATGATAGGGAAGAGGACAATATGATGTAGAAATAAGATTACATTCTCCCTCACCGTGGAAAAAAACTAACGTAAATGTGGAGTATTAGGGGTTGACTGTCCAACGTATGAAATGGGCTATTGTAGGACATAGATAATGGAAAAAGTGTGAAGCGAGGTTATGCCTCGCGATTTCGAAGTAAGGTCTAACCCTTTGTTGGTGGCGGAGATTTCTAACGTTTGTTTCTGGTGTGCTATTAGTTTCTATCGTGTCAGATACAGTGCAGGGTGTATCAACAATAGTAGGGTTTGAAATAGGGTCTGACAAAATAGATTGTATCGGTTGAGTTGTGTTTTTAATAGGAGCCAGTTGTCGGAGGGATACACTTTCCTCACGATCATCTGGAAGTCGAAGGTGGGCGTATTCGGGGTTACTCTCTAACAGTTAAACTTCTACTAAGGGATCGTACTTGGATGTTTGGGCATTCTTCCCATAATGTACTGGTCCGGGCGTAACGAGCCACTGAGACAGACTGGTTCCTGTGGGCGATTTCCGATTATGTAGAAAAATGCGTTCGTGAGGAGTAGCGTTGGTAGCAGTACACAGCAACCACCTGATAGCGTGCAGCGCGTCCGGAAGCACGTACTCCCACTGGTCAACATTCAGTGCTTTGGAACGCAGGCAAAAGGAAACAGTTTTCCATAGTGTCATTGCCTTGTGGGATGTAACTCGTGGTCCTGCTAGTGGCCACACTCCGGTCGTGGAGGAATTGTTTCAACTCCTGCGACATAAATTTAGATCCTCGATCAGAATGAACGAATGAGGGCATTCCAAACATGGAAAAGAAGTCGGCTAATCGGGTGATGACAGTGGATGCAGACATATCTGGGCATGGAAAAGCGAATGGGAAGCGGGATGATTCGTCAATTACAGTTAGTATATAATGATTGCGAGTGGAAGAGGGGATTGGTCCTTTGAAATCAATACTAAGACGTTCAAAGGACTGTGTTGCTTTAATTAACGGACTATTGGTAGGATTGTAGAACTTTGGTTTTAGCTGGGAACAAACGGAACATTGTTGAGTAACAGACTTGACAATGTCTAAGGAAAAAGGCAAATTCTTTGTTCGAACAAAATGAGACAAACGCGTAATTCCGGGGTGGCAGAGTGAATCATGGTACTTTTTAAGATAGTCGATGGAAAGAGTTGATGCACAAAATGCTCGAGATAGAGTATCGGCCGCAGGATTATCTGAACCAGGGCGATAAAGAACATCATAAGAAAGTTGAGATAGTTCGATCCGCCAACGTTGAATTTGGTCATTTTTGATCTTACTAGCAATTTTCGTATCATACATAAAAACAACAGGACGTTGATCGGTTAGTAACTTGAAATGTGCTCCAGTCAGGTATTGTCGCCATTTCCGGATAGCTTCAATAATTGCTTAAACTTCCTTTTCAATAGTGGAATGGTATCGTTCGGTTGCAGAGAGAGTACGTGAGAAAATGCCACAGGGAGACCACTCTGATTTAGTGTAGCTGAGATTGTTATATCTGAGGCATCCGTTTCGATGACAAGGGGGACATCTCTGGCAATAAAAAAGAGTGAGGCTTGCACTAGTTCGGATTTAAGGGAATCGTAGGCAGAAAGTACATCGTTGGGTAGTGAAAAGCTCTTGCTGATAATCAGTGGGTGGATTTTATCTGAAAAGTGGGAAAACCACTGCGAATAGTATGAGGACATCCCAACCACTTTTTGTTGTGCTTTCAAGTTTCCAGGTGCAGGCAGCTTGATTAGCGCTTCGAATCGATCGGGATCTGGCCTCACGGATCCTTTGGATATTTCATAACCTAACAGACGAATTTCTTTCGTAGCAAAAACACACTTGTTTCGATTTAGCGTTAGTCCATATCTATCGGCCACTTGCAGAAAGCGATTCAGATTAGTCTCGTGATTATTCGCATCTTTTCCGCATGCGGTAATATTGTCGACGTAGATGAAAGTTCCCTCGAGCTTTTCTCGACGTATCAGCTCGTCTATCGCTCGCTGGAAGCATGCAACACCATTGGTCACTCCTAAAGGTATGTGGCGGAATTGGTATAGGCTACTGCACGCTTCAAAAGCGGTATATTGTCTTTCGTTAATGGGTATTTGGTGATAGGCGCTCTGGAGGTCTAGCGTTCTGAAAACAGTGAATTGTGAAATTTTCTTTACCATGTCGTCGATACGAGGGAGGGGATAGGCGTCCAGATAGGTGAACCGATTAATAGTTTGGCTATAATCGACGACCATGTGACGTTTATGGCGATCGTTTGTAGTGACCAATACTTGTGCACGCCACGGTGATCGCGAAGGTTCGATGATGCCATCTTGTAACAATCTTTCGATCTCGGTCTGAATGAAAAATTCATCACGGTGATTATGTCGTCTCGATTTAGTACGGATTGGACGGCAAGAGGGATCAAGCTGAGTGAAGAGGGAGGGAGCTGGAAGAGTAGCGGCTGCTAGGCTACACAGTGAAAGTGAGGGTTGAACACCCTGAAACGATATTTCCACAGATTTATGTCGCTGTAGGAAGTCATGTCCTGATAACACGTCAGCACACAGATTGGGGAGGATGGACAATTTAACATCTCAGTAAGGTGTACCTTTGTGAAATAATGAAACTAGACAGTGGCCTTTGGTGTTAATGGTTAGTCGCATGGAAGCCAGAACGATTTGGCTACTTGATGGCAATTTTGTCCATTGATTTCGGAGTACGACCGCTTCAGAAGCATAGCTTTCTGAGCTCCCTGTGTCAACCAGCGCTTGTAGGGTTATCCCATTGATTACCACTTCAGTGATGGTTTTGGTAAGGCTAGTTGGAGCTGCAGCAGTGACGATAGAAGAGGTAAAGAGTGGAGAAATTGATGCCGTGTGTTTCGAATGAGTAGCAGAACGACAAACCTTTTGGTAGTGACCTCGTTTCCTACATGATTTGCAAACTGAATCTCTAACTGGACATTTGTGGCGAGGGTGTCGATCATATCCAAAGAAGAAGCAGTTAGTTCAGGCTGCAGCTAGTGTAGTCTCGTAATGACTGTTAGATTTCTCGGCAGTATTTGGTGAGGCGCCGGTAGCAGTTGTATTGTAAGGTGGAGGTTGAGACTGCACGAACGAATGCGACTGTTGTTGAGCCAGGTCTAAAGCCTTTGCTTGATCGTAAGCGGTTTTTACTTCTAAAGTTTTGTGTTCAAGCAATCGTTGGCGAATCGAGTTGGATGAGAGTCCACTTATGAAGACATCGCGGATAGCGTCCTCTTGATTTTGCTCCGCGCTGACAGCTTTGAAATTGCAATCCTTGGCAAGGTTCCGGAGTTTTTGTAGGAACTGGTCGAGAGTTTCATTGGGAGCTTGTTTACAAGTTGTTAAAAGGTGGCGTGCAAAAATTTCATTCTTCTGTTGTATGTAGAGAAAGTGAAGTGTGGTGATAGCAGTCATAATCAGTACAGTGAGAGATGAATTTGTATACGGCGGGAGACAAAAAGTGTATAAGCGTTTTCAGCTTGTCAGGTTTATGAGAAGCCGTCAATTCAAGAAAATTTGAGAAAGTATGTAACCAATGTTTCTATACGTCACCACTGTCTGGGGAGTTTGGATCGGCATCACATCGGTCCGGTCGTAGTAGACGATTCATTATATCTGATTGATTAAATTGTAACTGTTATGACCGCAAAAGACGCTTGGCCTGAGAATCCGCCTGCTGCGCAAACTCCCGTATAGGTCATGTCAAAAAGCAAACCACAAACGTGCACACTCATTTGCAAGTTAGACATGCATTCACATACATCATTGTCATTCGCCTTGGTGGAACTTCTGCCGTAGCGCGTACACACTATTCCGATAGTCTCTTCTTGTCTGTCGTCTTCCTGGTGTTCTGAGCTTGCCCTTTTGTTCTTGAGTGTCGCCTGTGGGTAATATACTACTTGTGAGTAGTATACTACTCAACGAAACTGCCTGTCATACAACATAACGAATAGACTTGAGAGAAGTAATCGGGAGCGCAGAGAAGACAACGCCTGATAGAAAGGCTTTAATCAATCAGAAAACTAGGCATGTGATCTATAACATAACGAACAGGAAAGGTAGATTAGGATAATATATGGAGGGATCAGTATGATAGGGAAGAGGACAATATGATGTAGAAATAATATATGACAATCCCGAAGGTCTTTATTGAGAGTTATAATCAGCTGATTAGTAGATCATAATGCGCAGTCAGGGCTGTGAGACTATTCATCTTTGTTGGCAAACACGCGGAGCTCGATGAATTTTGTTGAATCAGGTGAGCAAATAAAGGTTACATTCAGAGTCTAGGGGGAACCGATTACTTGAGTGGTTAACGGGTATTCTGCGTTAAGTACTCAAAAGAGTTAACTTATGGATGTTGCTAAATCGTGCAGATCAATAGCAAGAGTGAACACACAACCATGGATTGACCGAGGACGAGGGATTTGTCTTTCATGCTCAATGTCAATAGGGTGTGTGTGTGGTAAACCAGCTGCGTAGCGTTGTCGCCAGAATTGTACCACTGTGTCTGATAAAACCAACAGTTGGGTGTCTCTGTTACGATGTCAGTGTTAATTGGAAGGCGGATAAATACAGCTTTCCTCGCCACCATGGTAATCGGAAATGGTGGCTTTTTTACATTCATGTTCTGGGTTATAAAACAATCCGGGTAATCATTTTCTCATAATGTGGTCACATTACTGCAAGCCCTGAGAGCTCTCCGTGAATGTGACGATATCTTCATAACACGTCTCGACAAATTCGAGAGCATAATTTTTATGAAGAGGAAGGACCACTTTGCTATAACGTTGAAGTTTCTCTCAGATTGAAGTAAAGTTAGTAAACCTGAAACTGAAGAAGACAAAAATCTGATGGAAAATCAATAGTTAGAGACTTTTGTAACGAGGAGTTATTGCAGGCACGCAGCTTGAACAACTTAAACCGACTGACTCTATTATTCCTCGTCTATACAATCTACCCAAGATCTACAAAGCAAGCCATCCGTTGAAGCGTACTCTTGGTATGTGCAATTCACTGCATCGTGTAAGAGCAAAGTGCTTAGTAGAACAATTTGAACTCATTCGCCGGTACAATAAATGTAAATATGAGTAGTCAGTAAATGTATTCATCAGATGCCTATTAATTGTTCGCAAGAGTCCCTTCGATAGAGACTATCGATCATCCCATTTTTGAACGCATCGAACATTCAGCTCAACACATTCACCCTTATGTTGTAAGAACTGCTTCTACGATGTACTGTCGACGTCCTGTTTAAATTTAACAACGAACTCTATCGTCAGATCGATGAGGTTTTCGTTAGACTCACCAGTAGCAAATATTTTCATAAGCAAACGTGAGCGTCAACCACTAGGTCAACTTATTAACAGTGTGTGCTTCTGTCGACGGTACGTGAACGATATTTTCTTTCTATTGGAATCTGAGCATGATTTACTTGCTCTCGTCCACTCGTTTAATCAGACGCCTTCTGCTATAATTTTTATTTCTGGAACGGAATCGGAAAACTCCTTTCATTTTCTATATGTACACCTAAATAGGCGTCTGGATGATGGTTTACAACGCTCCATTTATCTTAGAGTAACATGGATCGGGCACTGCACAGAGTTTAATAGCTTTGTGCCGTTGATTCAAAAACGATATCTCACCCACTACCTGATCAATAGAACAATAACACGATAGGCCAGGAACCAGAAAATCTCTAATGTTTTAGGAGAAAATGGCTATCCGAATCGTTTTATAACCCAGAACATGACTAACAAAACCACAACGTCCGGTTACCGTTGTAGCAAAGAGTCGTTCAATAAAGCCCGATCTTTATTGTCCAACTCGTCCATTCCTGCACCACGCGCGCGCTCGCGTTCACGAACCAGAATTCCAGTCCACAACACAGCGGCAGTTTCCACTCACACGTCGTGTGCATTTCTGCCTGATTTGTATGTGTAACTGACGCCTTCTGTCGTGGGTTTTTGCCTCCCATTCCTCGTCCGATTTCGTTGCGTGATGACTCGTCCTGTCACCCGTATTGTCCGCAATCTATCCGCTGTATGCTTTGACCGTATTTCACGACCGCGTTGAGATATTTCATCGAGTGTCTCAATACGCGCCTCTTTGCTTTCGTCATTCACCACGCCATGGTGGCGAAGAAAGCTGTATTCATCCGCCTTCCAATTAGGATTGATATCGTAACAGAGACACCCAAATGTTGGCTTTATCAGACACAGTGGTACAATTCTGGCGACAACGCTTTGTAGCTGGTTCACCACACACACACCCTGTTGACATTGAGTTTGACTAGTCCATGTTGGATACCGAATTGCTTAATTCATTAGGAGATATTCAACTAACGTACATACGCATGGTGGGACAAGGATTATGTGTATACGTTCTTACCTGCTTGATCCATACTTGCTAGGCGCTTCGTAATCTGTGCTTATGTCCAATAATATATCCGTTCTTATACTGGTGACAGTTATGACCTTGCCACCCAACCAAGCTTAAACTGTGAAAGCTGTCATTTCAGCCTGACTGATAAGTTTAGAAGAGATCCATTTGCGAAAAATCTGGACTTCGGCTGGGTTCGAACCAGCGACAGAAACAACATGCCTAAACGCGGCAAATGCTCTACCGACCGCTGGATTTTCGATCAGGAAAATCTGCTCTGGAAATCATCGAGTGTTATTCACAAGGGAATGTAACAGAACGTTGGG